>DF240333.1:920-124891 GCA_000507305.1 Breviolum minutum Mf 1.05b.01 | reverse complement strand
AAAAACACCGCCACAAAAACACCACCACACCACCACCACAAAAAACACCACAACACCACCACCGCAAAACACCACCACACCACCACCACCACCGCCACCACCACCACCACCACCACAAAAAATGACCACAAAAGCACCACGAAAACACCACCGCAAAAACACCACCACCCGGACGTTATAGTTTTCCACCATAGTCCGGTTCAGTCCGGTCGAAAACGTCCATTTTACCACAGTTTTCCACCATAGTCCGGTCCAGTCCCGTCAAAACCGTCACTTCGGTTTTTCACCGTAGTCCGGTCCAGTCTGGTCACAAACGTTCATTTTACCACAGTTTTGAGCGTCCGACACGTACGAAGTGACGAAAAGGTCGCTCGGGCAGGTGCAAGAATTTGCACTTTACCACAGTTTTGAGCGTCCGACACGCACGAAGTGACGAAAAGGTCGCTCGGGCAGGTGCAAGAATTTGCATTTTACCACAGTTTTGAGCGTCCGACACGCACGAAGTGTCGAAAAGGTCGCTCGGGCAGGCGCAAGAATTAATTTGCATTTTACCACAGTTTTGAGCGTCCGACATGCACGAAGTGACGAAAAGGTCGCTCGGGCAGGTGCAAGAATTTGCATATTTACCACAGTTTTGAGCGTCCGACACGCACGAAGTGCTGAGAGGGTTGTCAAATCCACAGGTGCGATCCCTGCGCCCAGACAGAAAAAGAATATATTTTAAGACTTTTTCAGAGGATTTTGATTATCAGTCTTTCTCTGCAGTCTTTTCTCTAGTCCTTTTCTCTAGTCTTTGAAGATTTGCAGTCTTTCTTTTCTCTAGTCTTTTCTCCAGTCTTTGATGACAATCTTTGCAGACAGCCATCACTTCAGCAGAACTTTGGGCAGTCTTTGATGACAGTCTTTAAAGACAGCCATCACTTCAGCAGAACTTTGGGCAGTCTTTGATGACACTCTGAAAAGACAGCCATCACTTCAGCAGAACTTCGAGCAGTCTTTCATGACAGCCTTTAAAGACAGCCATCACTTCAGCAGAACTTTGGGCAGTCTTTGATGACAATCTTTAAAGACAGCCATCACCCCAGCAGAACTTTGGGCAGTCTTTGATGACAATCTTTAAAGACAGCCATCACTTCAGCAGAACTTTAGGCAGTCTTTGATGACAATCTTTAAAGACAGCCATCACTTCAGCAGAACTTTGGGCAGCCTTTAAAGACAGTCTTTGATGACAACGCTTTTCTCGAAAGAACCCTTCGCGGCCGCTTTCGGGAACAAAAGTTTTGAACTTCAAAACGCGCCAAACCGGCCCAGCGACCAAAAACAAAAAACAGCTTTTTTAGAGGGATAGTTGCCCCTTGCCAAGTAGATTGTAAATTTTTGTTTGTTATGTTTTTTTGTCCCTGTGAAGGTTTGGTGCGCTTTGAAGTTCAATTTTTTTTCCTTGTGCAGGTTTGGTGCACTTTGAAGTTCAAAATGTTTGTTTTTTGTCCCTGTGCATGTTTCGTGCACTTTGAAGTTCGAAACTTAATGCATTGTCACATTCGTATCGTGATATTAGTCCGTTGGTTTTTTTGCCTCCCATGCAGCTTTTTGGCCCGGCGCATTTTTCATGCAAAATTGTTTTTAGAATTTGCACATAAATTCGAACTTTTTCAGAGCCAGATTCTGGTTTCAGGAAAGGAGTTTTGGTCCTGAAATGTTAATATATCTAAAGTCATTTGCATTCAGGATGCCTTTTTTCTGGTATTTGCAGTGTTTTTGAACATTTGATCATATTGATGATATCGTTATCTAGTCTGACGACCCCAGCCCCAAGAGGTCCAATCGCCTCTGGGGAGGGGTGACCATATATTTATTTCAATATATTCTACATATATATGAACATGTATGTTGTGAAAATTTTCTGAATATTTTCATATTCGTATCTTTTGATCTTGCAGCGGGTTAGGACCAACCCGCTTAAGACCGCCAGAGCAATTAAAGCTGCTGCTGTTGATCCAACAGTAAGCAGATTTGCGACTTCTCAACGACCTTTCTGTGGGAACCGTTCTCGAATTTTGTGAAATGTGTCAGGAGGACTTCGAAGAAATCCGTTGGGTTTGGCAGGAAGAAGACAAAGCTAGACAACATTTGAACGAGTGGATTCAGGTGGTCAGTCACGTTGTCCAACAATTTTTCCTTCTCCTCTTTTTTTTCGCAGAAAATTTCGGGACGACAATTTGTTCAGATGTTTTTTCTCAGCATTTCCATGAAAACATTTCCAACATCAGTGCGTTTCGAGACGTTTCGAGATGTTTTTACTTGTCATCCCCGTTTGGGTCGAACCCCATCCCGGTCAAAGTTCAGCCATCCCTGCAGATGAAAAAGTTGACGTCTCGGCTGGAAGGCCAAAGCTCCGGTGAGAGCGAAATAAAAGCAAAAAACGTCTTTGACAATGTCTTCGTGAAAACATGAAATGAACGCATTTGTTTCTGTTTTTTTTGGCACGGATTTTTCGGACTGTGATTCAGTTGTTTTTTCATTTTCTTTGCATTTTTTCAAATAAAGAGCTTTAATAAGAACCCAGCTAAGATATATTTACATGTGTATATGTGTAATATAACAATCGTTTCCGTTTCACTGGCAAGTTGCCACAAACAACGAATCTTCAGACACAACTTTTGGTGCTTCAGATTTGGTGCCGGGCGACTGGTTCAATAGCAAGTGGAAGGAATGGCAGAAGGCCAGGGACTTACTGAACTGTCAGAAAAATTTAAACGAATCGAATCCGTTAAAGACAAATTCAAAAAATATGAAGCAACAAAAATACAGCAAAAAATGGTTGGTTAGATTGGAGATAATGAACAACTATAGATGAATAAAAAATATACATCATTTAATAATTAATCTGGTGCAAAAGTTGGATTTTTTGTAGTTAAAGAGACGGGGCGACTAGACGACGAGACGACGAGACGACGAGACGACGAGACGACGAGACGACACGACGTTGCCTCTGGATGTGTGATGCGGGACTAAGGTGATCCAGTCTCACCAAGCGAAGCAGAACGCCTGGAAAGCTGCAAAGGTTCCGATTTTTGTTGTCGAAAAAGTGTTGGAACCTCGTGGAAAAAAAATTGGAGTTTGAAGTTCCTGAGAGTTTCGGAAAAAAGGGAGTTGTGACACAGTGGTCGGGTTGATTTCCGTGTCTCAGGATGGGTAAACTTGTGTACAATTCTTACAACTTCCAAATTGAAACCTTTTAGACATATTTGAATTGAGAAGAACCGCGTTTTTTTTCGACTTCAAAGCTGGTAATCTTTAACTTCATATCTTCGTTTTCGGGTCGTGGGTTTCTCGGGTCGAACTTCTTGAACTTCTCGAACTTTTGCGAGGCAAAGAAGCTTTCTGAGGCGAAGTTTTTTTCCAAAAAATTACAGATCCAAAGAAGTCTTGTTTTTTTTTGGATCTTGTAATCATTGTAATCTTGTGTCTTGTAACATCTTATAACCTTGTATCTTGAATTATTGTTTCGATTTGTGCCTTTGATAGTTCACGACGTTTCATGACCATGTCGAACATCCTTGAACATTGAAAAGCTTGGTTTTCTACTTTTTGGGATAGGAGAAAGGAACTGGAGAGGCGAGAACGGAAGAACGGAAGAACGGTGAAGGTATAGTCTCACTGGTCTCATGGTCACGAGCCCGGATGCTCAAAGCAAAATCATATCATAAATCTGGCATTCCAGACGTGTTGCAGCTCCAAACTTTTCCTTTTTTCAATCTCATGTGACGAGTCTGACTTGAGTGTTTTGCTAAACATTTCTTCGAAGTCTGGTCCCCACTTAGTCCCAACTCTTTCCAGGAATATTTGTGATGCAGCGGAATTGCAGTGTTGATTGATTGTATGGGGTGTAATTTTAATTTCATGTGGCTATGTGACATAAATGGACACAACAGGTGAAGTCATGTGACATGTTTTTTCCTATTTTCCGAATGTATTTTTTTGTATTTCTTGTCAGATTTTTTTTCGCAGCTCAGCTCCTTTGTCTCAACGTGCAGGTGGACTTTGAACATTTGGATGTCTTTGGAGTTGAGGATGTCACAGATGTGGGTGGTGGAGAGACACGGCCTCAGTTTCTACAGAAATTTCAAAGTTTTGAATGTTTTAGTATGAGCCAGTCATGAAGAATTTTGAATTATGAGATATTTTTTCAAAGTCGCAGCACAAACACATTCAGCTAAAGTTCTAAGCCTCGCCTACCGCAGTTCCTTGGTTTTTTAGTCTGAGATGGAAGGTCTTAGACAATACATGATCTCACAGGTGACCAGGATGGTTGGGTAGGGTCCGCATATGATTTGAACAGTTGTGGTGTGGCAATGTCAATTTTGCCTCAAGATCTCTGTGGCACTTCTTTTTCTTCTGCGGTATGATGGGAACAGGGTCCTTTTTGGGACCTCTCCCACTCTCATTCTTCGAATGGTTGGGTGTAGGATAGGAGTCTAAAGTTTGATACATTGACCCTATGTTACTGTCCAAGAATCCTATCCAGGTTCCTTGTGACCCATTGTTATTTAAAACAATGTGTACTGTCTTCTAACTCTTTGTAGTTCTGTGTGTCGACGGTAGGTATATTGAGAAGGATAAAAACAAAGCTCACTCCTTTTTACCTTCCTTCGGTGTATGTGTTCTACCACTTAACTGTTCATTCAATATACATGTACAGAATTTCATATGCTTGAATTTCATGCAATGTTTTTCAATTGACAAGATGATAATAATAACAATACACTATATGTTTGACAATATATAGGTTGATTCATTCTGTAATACAATTTGACAATTGAATATGAAATGCTATTCATATTTTTTAATATTCAATGAAAGCACTCCAAAACTTCCATGTCATTTCTTCAGAGAACCCCTGAACATCTGGAGTGACACATCAAACGACGCCAAATCAAGTTTGTGAACTTTGTCCAACTCCCAACAATATCACGTGACATCAAACGAGTTCAAGGCGAAAGACGTTATATTTTTTGATGTCATGTAAACATTGTAACTGGTACTCAGTTTACAAATATGATTTTATGTGTTTACTGTGTTTACAACTATGTTTATACCGTTTATGCCATGTAAAATGCGTCAAATGCATTTTGGATGCTGAGGCCATTATTTGCATTTTTCAGCTTCGAAGATTGGACTCTTATGAGTGACTTGGAAAAACGTCGTTTTCTTCAGACCTAAATGTCGTTTTTGTCGTTGTAGAAAAACGTCGTTTTCCTTGTCGTCGTTCCATTTCGAACATTTCTTCGTCATCTTCTCGCCAGGTCTTCGCTATGAGCTTCACTTGCCACTCGGGCCCCAAATTTGGTTTCTTGCTTCTTTGCATTCTTGGTCAAGGATGTTCAATCTGAAGTTCCAGAGTTCCAGGAGATCCAATTAGATTAGTCAGTCAGCTTAATCAGATTCTTCATGTCAGGGGAGAACTACTGACTTATGAATGCTTTGAACCATTCACAGCGGGTTGTTTTTTTTGGTGGTTTCTCTTCCAAAAATCAGACAGACGTTTATTTTTGTGTTGTTTACACTTCGCTGAAGTAAAAATGGAACAATGTAAAGCGTAGGAGATGCGTTGGTTCAGGCCAAAGGCTTTGAATATGGTTAGATGTTACATATTATATGATTACACTGGCCGGACAAAAGTTATGCTTGTTGAGTCTTCATACCGCAAACCCTTTTCCCCTAGAATCCTTTTGTCAACAGAGAGAAGCATTTTAGTTTATTCCTGTTGAAGTAGATGATTAGCTACGATTAGATATGACTAGATACTATGATTAGACATGGCAAGAAGATCCAATATGGTTAGATATGATTGATTGAGTATGTCAATATGATTCAATATGATCGGATTCAATGGATTCCATGCAAGAATCGAATTTATGACCTTAAGCCAAATATGGTTTTCTTAGACATAAATTTGACAAGTTGATACTTCACGACATTCCAAGATCCCAGGATGGCGCATGCCTTCAGTACGGACTCCAATGATTCTGACCGAGCAGCGATCTCAAGACGTGCATTGTTTGGATGTTTTCAACATTTGGAGTTCGCTGTGATGGCGAATTTTTCCAGTTAAATTCTGGGAAGACCGGCAATCCGCAGACAGAACATGCTCTTCCATGCGTGGTCAACAGATGGTCCAGCTTCGTGGAGATATGAGGACAAGAAGTGTATGGCAGTGGACATTCGTATAAAAAAGAAAGAGAAAGGAAAGAGAGGAAAGTTGAAAGTGGGTAAGCTGAGTACCAAAGACCAGGCAACAATCGCCCTTTGTTTTTTTTTGGTAGGTGGACAAGCCCTATAGACATCCAAGTACCTCCTGAGAAGGTGTTTTATAAGATGTTTATAGGTATATTGTTTTGGGGGGTGGAAGGTGGTGGAAGATGGTGGAAGCGACGAAAAGGACGAAACCTTTCAAAAACTTTCGCCAAGTCAAGTCTGTGTAACGCCTCATGTTGCGCCATCCGCTGCTATCCCTCGCTTTGGACGTATCTTTAGCAACAAATGCCTCAAAGGTTTTCAGGGTCCTCAAGCAGTGCTACCCAAATGCCTACCCAAAAACCGCCAAATACCTTTTTGTAGCATCCCTACAACCCTACAAATCAGAAACGCCCCCGTTCGATACTTGCACTCGCATACTTACTCTAGTTACTTGCACACAGAATGTGCCGAGACCTGATTTATACTATCGATATCATTTGATTTATTGATGTGAGATTTGGTATGTCTTGGTGTAATTTGATTGATGCTGTTGCGAAGCATATGTTTGCTCTTCCGAATCCTATGCCTTATCCCCACCCTGCAGCGATACCAGTACGCATCGATTTTTTTAGTGCATACTTTCTAATTCATCGTTGCACCATTGCATTCTCGTACCTCGTGTCTTTACCATCCTCGGAGACCATCTCACCATCTCGGGAGCATATCGCAGGATATAATGAAATTTCTGAAACGGTGGTTTTTTGTTTTTATCATCATGAAAACCATGAACAAATGAACTTTTCTTACTCTTCTTACTCTTCTTACTTCACATTCCAGACTGCCGACAGATCTCAGGAAGCTACGGTAGCTACAGACGGCATCAAATACAAATATATGCAGAATATATGCCATCGAATTTGCCATACGATCGCATCAAGTCGCAAGACAGGAGACACAGTAGGCGCATCGCCCATCACCATGCATTGCTCATTGCTGACTCTCCTAACTCCGCTTGTCCCTACGGCCTACCTTCTTCATTGCATTTTTGCCTGGCTCCTTAAATTCATCTGAGTTCATTTCAATGTTATCATTAGTTATCATGTATTCAAATGTATTCTTCAATCCAGGTATTATATATTATATATGGTTCTGCTTTGTGTCTTCTTTGAGGTTCTGCTCGTTTTTGCAGTTTGCCTCATTTTGTTTTGCATGATTTTGCGGTTGTAAATGCAAACAGCCCGGGCGGAACATGTGTTGTAAAACACGTAGCAAAGATAGATGACAATATGTTACAATATATTATACATTATTATTATACATTTCATTTGCATATATATATATATATTTTTTTTTCCAATTTTCCAATTTCCGTGGCAATAGAGGTCTGTTCCTCGCCGCCTGCATCCAATTAGCGCAGGGGGAAAGCGCGTGAAACAAGCGGGCTCATTGGCCCTGGTAGTCCGGCAGGAAGGTGCGTCCTCCAACCACCATAGAGGAAACATCAGCCGCTTCCGCCAACCACCGTAAAGAATCAGGAGGCAAATCTTGTGCGACTTGCGCACCCCGGTTCTTAAAATTCAAGGCAACTCCGTCGCCAAGTGCCCACGCGAGGGCTTTCCCGAATACCGGTGGGTATTCTTTGTGGGAAGAAGTGAGAAACTGGCCATTCTGCATACCAATCGCCACATCATCCGGTGGTTGTGCATCCTTCAAGGAATGCTTGTAGATCGTCTCCACGAACCGCGGGATGTTGAAGTGGAGTAATCCCGTGGGCTTCCGTACTGTGCAGCCCCAACGGTACTGCTGTACCCTTTCAAGCTTGCAGGATGGATGCTTCAAGAGTAATTGGATGATCGCACTCCTCCAAGTGCTTGCAAAGGAGGGATCAGGTGTAGCTGGATGTTCAGCCACAAAACATATATAAATTTATTTATATATATATATATATATTATGTATATATATTATGTTCATATATTATAATATATATTTACAAAACTTAAGTCTTAAGATATTGAAATCCTCAGATCGCTTCTGAGGTGGCAGTTCCAGTCGAACACCTGCAGTTTTATTATCAGAAGTACTACAAGAAGGTGTTGGAATTGTGGGAATTGTGGAGGTTAGTGTTGCGGGTTTAGTTAGGAGGGTTTGGTTAGGAGGGTTGGGATAGAAGGACATGTAAATTGAATTAAATTGAGTGGAGATGGAGTGGAATGTAATTGCGAGAAGGTAAACCGGTAAACTCTACACGGTGAGGTCACCATCGACTGGAGATCGCCTGAGTTTGCAGAATCATGTTTGTTTAAACCAATTTTTAATGACATCCTATTTAGCATTTTACATTTTACATGCATTAATGATGTACGCACATTACAGACATTATATGCACTACATGCAGATTACATGCACTACATGCGCTCATATGATATATCTATATATTTAGATATATTTTGATATAGATATATTAGTATGTTGACATGTTGCCATGCAACAATTGTAACATGGCTCTGTGTGAAAGTGAGGTTTTGAACCCGAAGGCCTTCGGCGTGGATAATTGCGAGGACCTGGCCGCTGGCTTCTGACATAATTGAGATGTGCCTCCAGTGACAAACCGTTCTGGAGGAGTTGGTGGACCTCATCCGCGACACTGTCCTCATTACGGGCAAAAGCAAGGCGAAAAAACATTACATGTTTCAAATTTTCAAAAAATGTTCCCAAAAAAGTGCAAAATCTGAGTTTTTGTCACGGTTGTGTCGAATTTTTGTATGTGAAAAGTGTTGTCAGGTGCTAGAAGCTCAGCTCCCGGAGGATTTGGAGGCCACGTTACTTCGACCGCAAAAATGAGAGTTTTCTCGTTCATTCTCCATAGCTTTCGAGAGAAAAGTAGGACAATAGTAATGTTCGTTTGAACATTCATGGATTGTTTTGATAAAACTATAGATCTTGATCGATCCAGAATTTTCCACGTCGCAATGAGAGAAGTTTTTTGTGCTCCTTGGTGCACCGAGGAACTTGTTTGTGATGCTGACAGAGGATAGTGGAAAGATGTGGAAAGATGATGTGGAAAGCACGGGGAATGCGTGAATAATTATGTGAATGAAAATTGCGAATAGGTGTTGGTAATATATTTGATGATAATGGATTTTTATAGATGATGAGTTTGTGTCTTGTAGTTGTCTTGCGATTTTTTCTAAAATATATAGTTTTTCTTGAAACATATACTAAGTGGAAGTAAAACAACGCATACATCTGGATATTCTAAAACATATTAGAACTAAACTAAACACATGGTATTTTTACATTTAAACACATTTAGTATATGTGTTACTGAATTTGTTTGTTACAATATATGTTAGATATGTTTTCCCACCGTTGGGTTTGGATGTTTTTTTCGGAAGGAAAGCCGTCGGGATCGGCACCGGCGCATCGACATGGGCGACGACGCGGCGAAGCTGAAGATCCAAGGCCACGGCCACGGAGCTGCCCTCGGCGGCGCCATGTCCACCACGCAGGCGCCAGGCTGTGCAGGGCGAAGCCATGCCCAGTGTCAAAGGGGGTGAAACATCACATCGTTCACATCTGACATTTTTCACGAATATTCCAGGCTGTGCCCAGTGTCAGGAAGTTTCAGGAAGTTTTTTTGGTGAATTTAGTGTTTTGTAAGTTTCGTATCTCATATTCATCACGTTTCATCACCTGAAAACACATGTGTGTTTTGAAACTTGGACTTCAGTTTTCCCAGTCTTACCCAGTCTTTTTTCCCCAAGTTTTGTTTTTCTTGCTGCTCTTGCTGTGCTAACAGTGTAACAGTTCACACTAAAAAACACTCTTAGATACTTTTTACAAACTTTTGACATAAAAGAGACTTTTTACTCTTTTTACCTTTTTTCCAGTTCAAGTCACTCGTCGACGTTTTCAACTTCAGAACTGTGGAAAAATTAGCAGCAGCATGATGACATACCACAAGAACTGCCCAAGATGATCCCCCACGACTCACGAAACTGACAAAGAATAGAAAGAGCCAAACAAAGTAGACAAAACAAAATGAACAAAATGCCAGCCCACCAGAGTGCACAAAAGTGCACTCTGGTGTTTAATGTTTCTTGCACTTCATTGAGGTCGCCCCTAAATACAGCATATATACTAGCATATATCATACAAATATATAATTGTCAATAATATAATATGTAATTCGCTTCCAATCCTCCAAAACCAGCAAAACCCTTGCGAAATAACAAGAAACAAAAAGAATTCTCAGAGAGTCTTCGTGGAGGGAAAATATGGCATTCCTTCATGAAAGATAGATATAGGTCCTAGGTTATTTTCAAATACTGTTCTTTCCGTTCACGAGTTTTCCGCATTTTACCGAAGCAAGATTCCATAGAAATAAAGTGTTTTCGAAGGAAACATGCTCTTTTGTATTGTTTCCTTTCACGTATATCTTTTGTTGTTAAAACGACGGAAGTAAGATCCTTGGAGGAACATGTTGTTTGTAAATAGGCAACTTGCTGCGTGACATTTCCGTTTCTCTGCGATATCTGACAGTTGTGATAGTCATGACGGAGGTGTTGTTTTTCCTTTTGAATGTATTTGCCCTTCTCACTGGCAGCGTCCTTACCAAAAAGCATGTTTTTCGTGTAAAGATTGCTTTCTTGGTGATTATGCAAGACTTGTTGAAAAGATTCTGCAGTGATCTTCTTATACATCTAGCTTTGCCTTCGCTAAAACCAAATTTGCTTCAAAAAAGAGTCGTCTACTGATTTAGCCTGCCCTCAAACCCGCAAAAGAAAACATATAGTTTTTGTTCCTCCACCACATTCGTTCGAAACATCATTAAAAACACTGAAAAAACGCACGCCTTACCCAACACATCCCAGCAAGAGGTGAAAGCCACTGCTTGCAAGAAGAAACAAAAGATTAAATATAGAAAGCACCTATGATTTAATTGGAAAATATAGAAATCAGACTCCTTTAGGAAGCGGGCTCTATTAAAAGACGAAACGAGAAACACCGCACACCTCTGTATTGAAACAAAAATCTATTGAGGAAGGAATGCTGCTTTTCTTAAAGATTTGAAGAAATTACATACACAATTCCATTTACAAGAACAAATGACGTGTGTGTGTAGAAAGGGAGCCTGGTTTATAAACAAAGTCTATTCAAAAAAGTGAAGCCGTTCTTGTAGTTTGAGAACGGTCAATCTCTTTGTATAAGGAGATGTTTTGGAAAGAAGTATAGAAACAGACCTGTGTGAAGCAAAAAAGACAAATCGCTTTTCAATCCTTTCGGAAAAGAAAGCTGCTTGTGGAAAGAAGGCTACATCATTAAATCAACATTGAAAGAGACAAGTTCCTTTTTAGGGAATAACTTATTGATTCTTTGTACATTGTTGAAACTTGAAACTAGTGCTACTTTTGAAAGGATATATGGTCGAGTTTGATATGATAGCAACTACTTATACATTTGACAGTTCCAATTCCATTAAGCAATGAAAAGTGTACTCTGAATGCCTGCCAGCCTCCAGTAAACAATGGCATAGCAACTACGATCTACCAGGTCAACCGGGTCAAACTGCATGTCGACTAAAAAACCTGAACCACCACTGAACCACTCACACAGGATCAAAGGATTGCGCAGTCTGAACCTTTTGTGAACATTTGTGCAAATGTGGAAAGACCATCCAGTACGATGCATAGCGGCATAGCGGTAGCGATATGATGACGCATATCTCCGGAAACGATTACTTCCCTAGCCTTCGATCTGAATGGATGGCTTCGCCTGTATGCAGTTGTTGGTTCGCTTTTTTTTTATACATATATTACATAATCGGACCGTTTTTCTTCTTCATCTTCAGATCTCTTCATATCTCTTCACAGCTCTTTACATCTCTTCATTTTCGGAATCATAAGACTCAAAGTGAACGAAGTGAAGTCGTTTATAGTCGTTTTCAAAAAATCGTTTTCTAGGCAAAGCCAAATGCCCGGGCCTCGAAAGCATGACAGAAAATCCAGGAAAATTCGTTTTTCAAGAAATCTAAAGACTTTTTTTTTTCGCATTTTGCACCTTTTTGAGGCTCCAACACTGTCACAGCAAGTCATGGCAGCGTCGCGACAGCGCCCAAATTTCTCCCAGGTGTGGAACGACAACAAGAAATTGAAACGACCCGACGGGTTTTTGTGAATTTCCTGAATTTCCTGAATTTTTGAGATTTTTGTCGTTGAAAAGATTTGAAACGTTTGTGCAGGTGCGGCCATCCTCACCCTTTGGTGAGAAAGGTTATGAGAAAGGCTTTGAGAAAGGAGGCTATGACAAGGGCTACTACAAGGGCTACGACAAAGGCTACGACAAGGGCTATGGCAAAGGCGGTTACAACGGCTGGGAGGCGCAGAGAAATGTGGAAGTTGAAACTTTGGACTTGCGAAAGGCGTCAAAAGCGTCACATCCGGCATCGTTACCCCGAGTTGCCAGGGCGGCTATTATCAGAACTGGGGAGGTTGGTGACAGGAAATGGCTTCGTTTCGTCCGCATCTCAGAAACGACATGGACAAAATCATACGATTCCATGTCTAGTCCATGTATATTCTATGCGCATTTCAGTGTTTTCAAAAAAAAACATGTCACGTCGCCATCGCACGTTACATATTTGACACATCATTTTTTTAGATACTATTTCACCCGCTATATTTGCAAAGTGGCAATTTGACTTGATCATGCGGAATAATGTTTGCTTGCATTGTCGACGTTGACCTAAATTGCATCAATGATTCGACTTCATTGATTTTAGGACTGCGAAAAACATGCGTTTCAAGTTTGAATTCAATTGAACATGTCTTTATGATTTTTACATCCAAAAAATGACAATTTTGGTCACTTGTGCACCTTTAGGTCTCGCACAAGTGATGCAAGTGATGCGAAAGAAAAGGTTGCAGCAGCAGCGCGTGACGCGTGACAGCCTCGAAACTTTGCACTTTGGGTGTTTTTGGGAGCTTAGTTTCTCCCGCTTGTGCAGTGAGATTGTGGCTCATCGTGACATGCCGGGATCTTCATTTTGCTCAAAAGGTGTGCTACGCAGCTCAGGTTTCTTCCACCACAATTTTCCATCCGTTTCTTCAAGAAAGTCTCTTTTCCAACACTTTGCAACATTTGAGTGTTGAAGATATTTCTGCATTGTCAACCTCAAGACGGCCATATTCTGCCATGGTGCTGGAAAATCGCGGAGCCAGGCTCTCAGGTGAGACATTGGAATTTGCCATTTGTCAATGTGAAATGTATTCTGGAAGTCGGTGTCATAGTATTCTTTAGTATTAGTAGCAGTCATCATGCAGTCGTGGTTGTAGTAGTAATAGTAATTACTAGTGATTAATCGTCCTGCTAGTAGTAGTAGGAGGNGTAGTAGTAGTAGGTAGTAGTAGTAGGTAGTAGTAGTAGGTAGTAGTAGTAGGTAGTAGTAGTAGGTAGTAGTAGTAGGTAGTAGTAGTAGGTAGTAGTAGTAGGTAGTAGTAGTAGGTAGTAGTAGTAGGTAGTAGTAGTAGGTAGTAGTAGTAGGTAGTAGTAGTAGGTAGTAGTAGTAGGTAGTAGTAGTAGGTAGTAGTAGTAGGTAGTAGTAGTAGGTAGTAGTAGTAGGTAGTAGTAGTAGGTAGTAGTAGTAGGTAGTAGTAGTAGGTAGTAGTAGTAGGTAGTAGTAGTAGGTAGTAGTAGTAGGTAGTAGTAGTAGGTAGTAGTAGTAGGTAGTAGTAGTAGGTAGTAGTAGTAGGTAGTAGTAGTAGGTAGTAGTAGTAGGTAGTAGTAGTAGGTAGTAGTAGTAGGTAGTAGTAGTAGGTAGTAGTAGTAGGTAGTAGTAGTAGGTAGTAGTAGTAGGTAGTAGTAGTAGGTAGTAGTAGTAGGTAGTAGTAGTAGGTAGTAGTAGTAGGTAGTAGTAGTAGGTAGTAGTAGTAGGTAGTAGTAGTAGGTAGTAGTAGTAGGTAGTAGTAGTAGGTAGTAGTAGTAGGTAGTAGTAGTAGGTAGTAGTAGTAGGTAGTAGTAGTAGGTAGTAGTAGTAGGTAGTAGTAGTAGGTAGTAGTAGTAGGTAGTAGTAGTAGGTAGTAGTAGTAGGTAGTAGTAGTAGGTAGTAGTAGTAGGTAGTAGTAGTAGGTAGTAGTAGTAGGTAGTAGTAGTAGGTAGTAGTAGTAGGTAGTAGTAGTAGGTAGTAGTAGTAGGTAGTAGTAGTAGGTAGTAGTAGTAGGTAGTAGTAGTAGGTAGTAGTAGTAGGTAGTAGTAGTAGGTAGTAGTAGTAGGTAGTAGTAGTAGGTAGTAGTAGTAGGTAGTAGTAGTAGGTAGTAGTAGTAGGTAGTAGTAGTAGGTAGTAGTAGTAGGTAGTAGTAGTAGGTAGTAGTAGTAGGTAGTAGTAGTAGGTAGTAGTAGTAGGTAGTAGTAGTAGGTAGTAGTAGTAGGTAGTAGTAGTAGGTAGTAGTAGTAGGTAGTAGTAGTAGGTAGTAGTAGTAGGTAGTAGTAGTAGGTAGTAGTAGTAGGTAGTAGTAGTAGGTAGTAGTAGTAGGTAGTAGTAGTAGGTAGTAGTAGTAGGTAGTAGTAGTAGGTAGTAGTAGTAGGTAGTAGTAGTAGGTAGTAGTAGTAGGTAGTAGTAGTAGGTAGTAGTAGTAGGTAGTAGTAGTAGGTAGTAGTAGTAGGTAGTAGTAGTAGGTAGTAGTAGTAGGTAGTAGTAGTAGGTAGTAGTAGTAGGTAGTAGTAGTAGGTAGTAGTAGTAGGTAGTAGTAGTAGGTAGTAGTAGTAGGTAGTAGTAGTAGGTAGTAGTAGTAGGTAGTAGTAGTAGGTAGTAGTTAGTAGTTAGTAGTTAGTAGTTAGTAGTTAGTAGTTAGTAGTTAGTAGTTAATAGTTAGTAGTTAGTAAGTAGTAGTAGTAGTAGTAGTAGTAGTAGTAGTAGTGGTAGGTAGTGGTAGGTAGTAGTAGGTAGTAGTAGGTAGTAGTAGGTAGTAGTAGGTAGTAGTAGTAGTAGTAGTAGTAGTAGTAGTAGGAGTAGGAGTAGTAGTAGTAGTAGTAGTAGTAGAGTACTACTCTGGACTACAACATACTACTCCGTACTACAAAGCCCTACTCCAGTACTACTCTTTCACAACAAAGTAATACTCCAGTACTACTCTGCGCACTCCAGTACTACTCCGTACTAAAAAGTACTACTGCGTACTGAAGAGTCTTTTATGAAATGTCACTGACATTGCGAGGAGCAACAGCCGTCATTGTCCAACCTCACCAACTACTGGGCCTGACACGCAAAAGGACTGGCATGCTTAATCCTCGTCACATATGAAGCGTCATTTACAAGGCGCTGAGCAACAAGTGTCCCCCGCCAACCTCAACAAAATGTCGTACGCTTGATTCTCGTCACATATGCGACGTTATTTGCAATGCGCGGAGCAACAAGTGTCACCCTCCAACTTCACCAAATACTGCGCCTGCCATGCAAAATGACTCGCATGCTTCATCCTCGTCACATATGAAACGTCATTTACAATGCGCGAAGCAACAGGTGTTACCCTCCAACATCACCCAATACTGCCCCTGCCACGAAAAATCACACTGCAAAATTTCAGAGAGAATTTCCGAAAACAGGTGAAACGTCATTTACAATGCGGGGACGATGGCCCAAGAATGATCCGACCATGATCCGACCATGAACCCGTCAGTCCGCAACCCGCCTCGCAACCGAGGTTACTTTTCGAGCTCACTGCGAGCATGTTGTATTGAAAATTACAACATTGCCCCTGCCACGAAAAATGACATTCCAACCTCACCAAATATTGCACCTGCCACAAAATGGGACGCTTGAACGTCACCAAGGCGCACGAAAAGAGACGCTTGAACTTGACCAAGCGCTGCACCTGCCACGAAAAGTGACACGCGAACTTCAGAACTTCCCCAAGTTCTGCACCTGACACTTCAACTTCACCAAGTGCTGCACCTGCCACGAAAAGTGACGCTTGAGCTTCACCAACTACTGCACCTGCCAGGAAGAGTCACACTTGAACTTCTCTATACTCTTCGCTACTCCACTCTACTCTACTCTACCCCACTCTACTCTACTCTATTCTTCTCCTCTCTGCTCTTCTTTACTTTACTCTACTCTACTCTATTCTATTCTACTCTTCTCTAGTCTACTCTACTAGACTTTAGTCTACTCTACTCTATTCTACTCTTCTCTACTCTACTACTTTACTTTGCTAGATTCCACTCTAGTCTACGCTATTCTTCTCTACTCTACCCTACTAGACCCTGCTCTATTCTACTCTACCCTACTCTATTCTACTCTACCCTACTATACTCTATTCTACTCTACCCTACTCTACTCTACTAGACTCTGCGATCTTGTTCGTATATCGGAAGTTTCTCAGCTAAACTTCCTTTGATAATTAGACTGTAGAGTTGAATTAGGTGCAAAGATTGCATTCCAGATTCTGATATCTTGTGTATACCCTCGCCGCTGTAACGTTGACCGCAATGAAAACGCAATAAAAGCAAAAAATGCGTTTTTTCCCAACCGCCGAGCCACCTGTGTGCAAAAGGAACCCCCAAAGTGTGTGTTTTTCACAAAAAGAAACGGCGAAGCCGTGGCTTTGCAACAGTGGATAAAGCCATGACTCTTTAGATTGTCCTCCAGGGAGCCTTTGTTGTTTTTGTTTCGTTGTATCTTTTGTGGCTTTGTTATGTTTTGTGAATTTAATCGATTCTTTTAATGTGGGTTGTTTTTTTTTGTTTGTTGGTTTCGTGAGGTTTTGTGGTAATTATTGAAAATGTTCAGTTTGCAGTTGAAGCAGATGCATTTTTGCCAGAACGTCCAAAGATCGCACACGCAGATGGATGAAAACATGTAGATGTTCCGCGTGTTTTAGCATAGAAGTAGAAATTGTTGTAAATCACACAAGGTTTCATGTCATGCATATTTCCGCTGGAAAATTGCATCTCAGCAACATCCGTTCTGGAAATCTAAATTCATGCATATTAATACAAAGAAGTCTTGCGTAGTGTCCGCTATGGAAAAAAGCATGGGTCAGTTTTTGCAGACGCAACCAGACAACGAGTTACAAGATGTTATAAGCAAATCCCTAAGATGTGTGTCTATTGTCTCACTGGTATTTGCAAACAATGCGCATATCATCAGTATATATTTTGATTTTTTTCCAAAAATAATACGAAAATAAACGAATATAGATGTAAATATGACGTAAATAGACGAAGATTTCCACAGATTTTTCGTATCGAATTGATCTGCGATTTTCTCCACCGAGGTCACTTTTGGTGTCCATGACTTGGCCGAAAGATCACGTCAGGTCCGAAAGTCGGAAAAATGAAAAGACGTCGAATTTTTTTTCGTCGTTTTTGGTTCGTTTTTTTGGTTTTGACGTTTTTTGTGTTTTTATATCAAGAAAAAAACGTGTCGTTCAACAAAAATTCTGATGAACAAGCATCAGAAGAAAATCCATGGAAGAACTGCGTCAAAAAGAACAGCGTCGGTGCCTTGCGAGGATTATCACGTGCTGAAGACCACCATCGGTGACACTCGTTCCCGTATCTTTGGGACTGGAGCATGTGAAGGCAATCAAGTTCAAAGGGATACGGATTTCGTTCTTGGCTTCTTTGGATTTTAGAGTGACAACTTGACATCCAAAGCAACCAAGAACGATCAACCATGAAACAGAGTTCAAGGCGCTGACCTGAATTTGTAATTGTTTGGCAGACTTTTTCACTGTCACACTCATGTCTGAAAGTCCAGAAATTTGGCGACATAGTCCAATTCTCCGATTTCTTCTAATTCGTTCTTCGCATGAGAATTATAGACGTTATAGACGTACATATAGATATGTGGAAGTCGATTTATGACCCAGATGGGAGCATCTCCAAGGAAGCGCTGCATCGGTTGCATCACGTTGCAGATCTTGGAACTTCAATCATACATGACATGACAATCAAAAACTTGCAAAACGACGTGAAGTCTTTGTTTGCAAAACGAAAGGCACCTTCAATGCTACGACCCGGGCTGCAGCTCGGACAGCACGAGTTTTGCAGTATGGGGGTATAAACTCTACTCGTTCACGCTCCAGGGTCCGCACGGAGGTCACAAGCGGGCAAAACACAGATACATATGCACACATTGCTGTTGAGGTTGTTGTCGTTGTCGTTGTCGTTGCCGTTGTCGTTGTCGTTGTCGTTGTCGTTGTCGTTGTTGTTGTTGTTGTTGTCGTTGTCGTTGTCGTTGTCGTTGTCGTTGTCGTTGTCGTTGTCGTTGTCGTTGTCGTTGTCGTTGTCGTTGTCGTTGTCGTTGTCGTNTTGTTGTTGTCGTTGTTGTTGTTGTTGTCGTTGTTGTCGTTGTCGTTGTCGTTGTCGTTGTCGTTGTCGTTGTCGTTGTCGTTGTCGTTGTCGTTGTCGTTGTCGTTGTCGTTGTCGTTGTCGTTGTCGTTGTCGTTGTTGTTGTTGTTGTTGTTGTTGGTGTTGGTGTTGGTGTTGGTGTTGTTGTTGTTGTTGTTGCTGCTGCTGCTGCTGCTGCTCTGTTTTTATGGCATGTTTTTCTACAAAAACGTGTATATTTCAAGAGCTGTTTTCATTTACTATGAAACATGTGAAACATATTGAAACATGAAGTTGACACGACTTTTCTTAACGGAATGAAGGGCGTTGTCAAGCCTTGTTAGAATGTTATGAAGCTGGCAATGCAAGTCAATAAATCCAGGGAAATGCAAACGACATCAAGCGCCCTCAAGCCTGTGTTGAATCACTGGCCCGTGTCGAAAATAGCCTTCGAAACCTGGAACATGTGTTGGATGAACCTGATGAACTTTTGCATTGAACACAGTTGTTCAGAGACAGTTTTCTAGGGGCCAATATCTTTGGGAACTGCACTTGAACTAAAATCTGTAAAATCGTACTACGGTTTGGTACGGTGGATGCTTTAAAGTCACGCATGTATGCAGAGAGAATTGATGCAGAGTGCTGAGGTTGTAACTAAAACACCTCAAATTACCAATTAACTCCTTTTGAGATATGTTGTTCAATGAAGATATGATAAGTTCTGAAATGATATTCGATGCTGCTCAATACCGTCAAATGCTATGAACTATGATATGAAATGACATTGAAATCAAATGTGATAACAGGCACAACATGAGACCAGTAGTGATATGACATGTGAAATCTGCCCAGGGTGGCATAGTGTGGGATAGTGTGGCAATGGTTGAGGTGAGCTATGGCACGCGGGGCCACGATCCCAAAGGAGAGTGCGCTTGCGCTACTTGTGCTTGAAGACACTGAATCTTCAACTGACCGAAGATTCGGTGCATTGGTGCACTCCAATCCTGTTTTTTTGCTCCCTTCAAAACCAGTCAGAGTTATGTTTGTTTGCATTGGTGGCTGAACATTGAACATCCTTTTCAAGTGTTAAGGTTTCGAAATTGAAAATTTGAAGAAAGATATAAAGATATATAATGATGAATAGAAAAAATCCATTTCAAATTTTTCAAAATTCAGAAATTTCTTGTGGAATTTTCCAACCGACCTGACATGATCAACATCTGTCGGATCCTCGAGGTACGCCCTGCCGCAGCGCGGCACCTTGGAGCTCTTGACCGCCGAGGTTTCTGAAGCCGATTTCTTTTCGAAAAAAATCACAAATCACATTTCTTTTCATTTTATTATGTTCATATTTTTATATTTATATTTATTCATGTTTTGTGTCTTGTTATTATCTTGTTCATTTTATTTTTGTTGAATTTTGGACGTTTTTTTTTTGCATGCCTTGTTTTTTTTCTTTTTTCCTCATCCTAAAGGCGACATGGCCGAGTAGCGTCACGGGCGGCTTCGTCATTCCATTCCAGGGGCAGCCGAGGCTGAAGAAATGAACAAAACTTCTTTGGAGCAGCATGGAGTTTTTTAAAGATATTTTGAAATTTTGGATGACATTTTTGGGATTCATATTGATTCATATGATTATTTATGATTCATTGAATCCAGATGTTGAGGGGCAACTTTTGCAAAAAAGCAGGTTTCAATTTCTCGTTTCAAAACGTTTTTGGAAAATGTGTTGATTCAAAATTCCCCTAGAAAAAAACATCCAAACAGGTCACAGAGTTTGCATCCGGACGAACGCACACGTCGTGTTGGGGCTTTGGGCCTGGACACTCGGGGGAAGTCGGAGTTACAAACGTGTTTCAACTTTTTGAACAAACTGTATAGATTCTATATATATATGTATATATTTTTCTTCCATAAAATCACATTTAAACATTTACTACAGAGTACAGCACCTCAATGAATCTCCTTTTTTCAATTTACTTTCGGGCTGAATATGCGACAGCTATTTGGAGTTCAAGCCCTTCTCAGAAGGGAGGTTTTTGGTGTGCTTGGTGTGCTGTGGTGCCGGATCTGTGGGTGCTGTGGTGCTATGTTGGGTGGCTTCTGTTTTGGTTTCTGTAAGGGAGCTGCTTGGGCGCTGTTTTGGTTGCTGGAAGGAAGGTGCAGGAAGGTGCTTGGTGCCAGTTTTCCATACAGGCAGGATGCCACTCTGTGTTGCAAACTTACTAATTAGCTTCATTTTATAGGGACATGGACAGCATATTAAGAATGAAAATACTATTGTTCACTCCAGCATTGAGTTTGAAGATGTTTGCAGGAGAAATTGTTGGAAGACAAAACTCCTGGCACAAAGGAAATGAAGCATTTGGCTTCATGTGCAAGCCCATGGCGCACTACCTGCTCTGCGTCAGTGATTGCATTCCCGAATGTTATTTTGATTCAATGCCCAAGGCAAGATGTTAGAAACAAAAATCTCATTGAATTTTCTATTCCTGCAAGCCAGGAACATGTTTGAAACGTTTGCACTTGAATGTTAATCCTTTTTTCTTTTGCTTTTTCGACCCGCGCACAAGGGTTATGTTCATGACCAACCCCTTTTTTTGTGCTGAATCTTAGATATCTTCCTCAAAATTTGTGTTGTCTTCCTCAAAAGTACGTAGCTATGTCAAGCATTTATATGCATTTATCATTTTTTCGATTTTTTTTTTAAGCGAGTTCTGGGACTCGTTCCATCACAGCAGCTCTGCGCCCGGCAAGCATTAGGCTTTCTTCTCTACTGTCAAGCATTTCGTTCCGGTCTGCTCTGGCATTGAGATGTCAGATATGTCAGCATTTCTTGACATTTCTGGTTTTTTGTCGATTTCTGCTTTGGTTCTGGTCGATCAAGTCAGCACATAGTTTTGCCACAAGACACAGTCAGCGTTGGAAGGCCAGTGGCGTCCAGTGGCACGCTTTCGAAAGTTTTATTTCACCCTTTTTTCTAGGCTACTGCAATTGCAGAAAGCAAAAATTATCAAGCCTTCCACTCTAGATTTGACATTCCTTGTCTTGGTGCTTGGTCATGGTTGTTATGTTCGTTTGATGCGTTTCATCCAGAACCGTGCCACCATGTGCCAAAGGCTTTAGGGCAACGAAAACCTTTCAGCAAGTGGTATAGGACCTGGGCATTCAAATCAGGTCGTTGTTGATACAGGGTTGCTTTCTTCAAGCTTGTTGATTAGCTTCGCTTATAGTTTCATGCTCATGAAATCTCATCAACCGTTGGTCTTTTTTTTTGATTCCTCTCACATCACTTTTTTTGATGAAATTTGTTGGGAAGTTTCGGCTCTACGCTCCCCTGATTTGTCCTTGGGGGGGCTAGCAAGAGACTTAGCGCATCCCCGGCGTTTCATGGGCGTTGGGTGTTGTGCGATCCACGGTGGTTTCCTTCTTTTTATCTTGCTGATTAGTGGTGGCTGGAATCAAAGAACCCAAGTGGCACCATCGCCTGAGACAATCAAGGCGTCGTGCAAGGCGAAGGTTGCAAGCTTCTCGAAAGTTGCAACCAAGACTCAGGGACATTCTTTTACTCCAGGACCATCACGGCTCAGAAGCTCCACTTCATTCAAGGCGAGTGCAGGAGACCTTTCTGAATATGACGTCTTGGCAGTCCGCTTTTGTTACACGTGGGACAGTGTGCAAACAAGTCACTGCAGTGGTTGCAACCGTCACTGGAAGCAAGCACAGTTGAAGAGAAGCAAGAGCAGATCCGCAAGTCAAGGAAGGAAAAAGCACCAAGAAACCGATCGAAAGATCACCAATTCGAACAAGGAGGTGACAGAAGAAGATATTTTTCCCAAGGTGCCGTGGGTTTCGACTACTCCTCGGTCCCGGCTGCCTGCAGTAGAAGAAGATCAAAGAAGTCACCAAATGGAATTGCGAAGTGGTGCCGCTCCCAAAGATGCAGACCTACCACCTTCGCCGACTCTGCCTCCACCCCCGTCGAGTTCAGGACAGGCAGAAGAGTCAGAGTCGACCATACAGATACAACCGCAGTTGGAAGCACTCAAAAAAACAGTGATGGGAAAGAAGCATGTTTCTCAAGATCTGCGAAATGCAATCGCTGTCCTAGAAAAGGAAGCTGGCACCACAGCACCTCCTTTAACCCATGGACAGCTGAATCAAATGACCAAGATTCAGAAACAAATCAGGTCGTTGAAAGGGAAAATCGAGTCCATGGACGGAGAGTGGGCCAAATTTTCGAAAGCAGTGCAAGAGAAGTATCAAAAACACCAGAACATGTACATGCAACAGCGAACAGAGTTGGTAGTGCAGGTTCAGGAGAAGCAACAAGGACTGTTGAAGCTCAATGCAGAAATTCAGAGCAGTTCCCAGCATCTCGATGGGGAAGATGCCTTACTTCAGGAGATTCCGGAAGTGGATGGACTTCAGGCAGCATTCGAAGAAATGTATCCAGAAGTGGAAGGCCCAGAAGAGATGGATGGGGTAGAGATTCAGGAAATGGAACAAGGGACGCATCCTGTAAGGAAGGCTACGGTAGTGGCGCCTTTCATCAGGAGAAGCCCAAATGTTACATCTCCACAGAAAGTTCACAAAAATACGTTGAAATCCAAAGATCACCTCCACCCAAATCCAAGAGGGACGAGGGACAAGAGGACGATGTCTAAGTCTTCTTGGCGGAGATCCTGGCAAACCTACACCTCAAGCACCAGGAGAGCAACAAGGAGAAGACTGTCATGACTTCTTCGTCACGCTCAATGATGAGGAAGAGGTTGCTGGAAAGGACTCTATTCAACGCTTGTTGAACATGGGTCCCAATTTTGGAAACAATGGAATAGTCACATTTTGTGACCAAGTTCAAGTCCGTGAGTTCTGCATTGACCATGATGCTGGATCAAAGACTCCTGGCAATGAAAGGCATTCCTCGATGGATCTAAGTTGTCTCCCACCTGTTGCTGATTGCTCTGCCTGGAGTGAGGCCCCATGTCCGAGTGACCGCTGGTGCGCCGATCTTCATGGGGCTTTCGCACCAGGTGCTTTTGCTGTTTTTGATGGGCAAGGCCAGGCCGCAAAAGTTGCTGATCTAAGTGCTCCCCTTGATTGTGGGGGGGACGAGGATGTTGGTGGCGAAGAGTCTGAAGCATCAGCAGATGTTGAGTGTGGAGATTGCTTGCACGATGGTCCGAGTTTTGACAGTGATTTCGAGACTGAGTCGTTTTCCCTGTTGCAGGCGCACCATCTCACCTCAGGTAATCGTTTGAACCTACAAGCATTAGATCATGTTGCCCCTAGTTCAGGTGAGTTTCTTGTGACGGTTCGGGCTGTTGAGTTTGGCATGAGATCGTCAACCAGCACTACAATTCGTCTGCACAGAGGTCAGGAAGCCACTTGGACAAGTTCGATCTTGCTGTCAAAACCCCTGGTTTTTAGAGGTGGCAGCATTAGTGACAAGAAAGCGCCGCAGATCGTGGTTGTGGATCCACAGCCAATGCCAACGCCATTGGAGATTTCCTCTAACCCCCAAGGTGTTGTGAACATTCATGTGATTGTTGACACGTTCAGTCATACGTCATGCGAGTCAACATTGTTGCTGACATGTTTGATAGGGTTGGATGGAGACAAGACTTGCAGCGTAATGATGTTCGTTGTAGGCTTGCTCATGCAGATGGTTGGCATGATCCAGAGGACAGTGTGCAATTGCATGGAGGGTGCTTTGGGGCTCTTCACGTTGCACCAGTTGATCGTGCCAGTTCCTCCACGAGTTATGGCACGTGTGAATCAGACCTTGAAGACAGTGAAGCTCAAGGATTCGATGAGGTAGTGGCTTTTCAAAAGTTTGCTCGTTTCATTGATCGTGAGTGGCAGAAATTGGCACAATATATGGGGTCGATGATTCCCAGGAAAGCAATTGGTCCTGTAGAAACGAGAGAGATGATCATGATGACCTGAACATCCCCTTTGACGATGATCAGGAAGATGATGAAGATGAAAAATATGATCAAGGGGATGGTGAAGAATCCCCAGATCTTCTGGACATCCCTGTCATGTCAAGGGCGTGGACTGGGATTGAAGAAACCATGAGAGCCAACATGCAAGATGATGGTGGTTATCAGTTGGTCACCTTTGGTCTTGGGGTTGAAGAACTAGGAAGAAGGGATCTGACTGTCCAGTCGTTAGATCCACATGTTCTTCGCAGTGCATTGTATGCAACATGGGAGGACTGCGTACCTCAGTTTGCAACTCTTGAAATTCATTTGGTCATGCCACAGCCACTTGTTGAGTTGCAAATCGAAAAGGCAGTCATCTTGATCGTGGAGATTTTTGTTGATGATGATTACCAAGAACAGAGGCCGTGCTCAAGATCGCTTGCAATGAGCGTGATGTGCTATTGGCCGAACCGGTTCCCACGTTTGCTGGATCTCCTACATATATCAGGTACATAAGACTCATGTTCCCGCACTCCCACATTTGTAGCCCTCAAGGCAGTCGTGATTGTCAGATTTGGATTGCAGGCAGGCAAGTTAGTGGGGAAGGTGCTATTCCATTCGTTTCAGGTAGCCTGTTCAAGTTAACTGTTGGTGCACCCTCTCAGGCGGTTGTTCAAGCAATCCCATGGATGCCGCAGATTGAGGCTTTTCTGAATCACTTCAATCAACATGCAGAGGATGATGCAACCCCTGCTAGTATTGTAGTGCATTGCCCAGGCAACATTGTTACCATTCCTGTGGTGCACTCTGTTGTGAATGACCCGGCTCAACTCTGGGAAGTGCTGTCTCAAGCCTTGCAGTCTCAAGGTTTTGTATTGCATTATACCTCCAATGGAAAAGTTGGATTGACAGTTACGCCAAATCAAAATTCCTATCACTTCTTGTTGGTCACACCTTCGGATCATGCTTGCGCATTGGTTGCTACCCGCAGTTGTGATGAGGAAGGGGTTGTCCGCTACCTTGGGGTCCAAGTTGTGTGTGATAGCCTTGAGGACATTGATGATGTTCACAATCGAATTGCTCCTGTTTATGGATTTGGAAGCGACACCGAGTTTCAAGTGCATTATGAGGATCCCACTGTCGATCATGCTCTGGGATGTCAAGGAGCGTCTGTCATCCTTCACACTCTCCATCTACCTAGAGAAGGAGACAGGGACAGAAGTAGATCGCCCAGACGACATGTGGAGACGCACCCACCGGATGCAGGCAGTGATGCAACATCCCTGCTTCAAACCAAGCATGTTGTCTTAAGACATGGGAGCGAGTGTTCTTCAGGATGTGAGCTAGTTCAGCGAACCAGGTATGTTCAGCGTCATCCTCAGCATTTTTGTGTCCCGATGGCCTGGACAAGAGCTTTTGTCGAAGCTGAAAGCCTTCCTGATCCTGTGGTTGACATTTTGGTCCCAGCAGAAACTAGCACTTCTCCTCAACCGATCGCCATTGTTATTGAGGTCATTTCCTTTAAAACAACCTGTGATCACATAACAGTTGGCCTAATCGCACCAAGATGCAATCTTGCAGAGGTATGTGCTCGAAGTGGACATTCCGTCAAAATTTGCTTGGCCAAAAGAAACGGAGTTGTCTGGAGTGGTAGAACAATTGACTGGAACAACGGCGATGTTCTCACCACATACTGTGATGATGCAAGTTCTTTCTTGAAAGCAGAGGTCTCCAGGCAGAATAGCCCCCATAAGGAACATGAATTTGGTCTACATGCTGTGTACTTTGATGCCACGTGTGAACCACTTGACCGGATCGACTTTGTCGGATCAACAAAGGCCTTGGGTGAATGGTGTGGCAATGATGTACATCTCACCAGAGCCAAACACCATTGGAGTCAACCAGGGAGTTGTCACAACTTTTGGCTTGCCTCTAAGAACACACAAGATGACAAAGTTTCGTTCCTCTTGGGAGTGCTTCAACCGGATGGGAAAGTGGTATGGGAGCACAGAAGAACCAAGGGTGGAAGCCTTGATCAAATTGTTCCTCAGGCAGGGATGCACAGCTTCTTCTGCAATGGAGCTCCCACCTCCAGCCCGAGTCGCCATCCTAAACAGGATGAAGATGTACTTCTTTGCACCGTTCGTACATGCCGACATGTGTGTGAGCCAGTCCAAGGAAGTTTGAAAAATGAACGCAGGGCTGGAAATCATGACACAAAAACTCCCAGCCAGACTGGTGGTGAAAATCTGGCCCCATGTCCGAGTGACCGCTGGTGTGTCAGGTTGGATCCTAAGGTCAAGACTGGAGTTGATGTCCGGAGTCAGCAAGACTCCAAGGTCACAATCAGTTTGGAAGCATCCTTACTGCAAGCAACTTCACTTCGAGACAAAACACATCAGCGATATCTTTGCCCCTCTACCAGATGGAGTAAAGATCAAAACATCGTCAGCCTTAGCCATTTGGGGTGAGGCCCAATGTAGCAGTCCTGCCGGGGTTGAACTGTACATTGATGGCTCGGCAATGAACAATGCTGTTGACTGGAAGGACAACAGATCGTTTGTGGGGTGTGCAGCAGGTCAAACCGAAATTGACAAAGGCAACGAAAACTGGATTGGGGTGTGGAATGATGACAACATTGCCGCAGAAGTTTCTGCGCTAGTTGCGGCGCAAGTTGCTGCACTGGTGAGTTCCATCCCGACTGTTATTCGATCAGACCTGCAATTCAGTCGACACCTTGTCCAAGCCACCCAAACCTCCACTAAGATTGGCCCAGTTGTTGAAGTGATTGATAATCCTGCAGCCTGGGGAGCACATTTGATATGGGAAGTTCGTGCTCACCAGAATGATCCTTACAATGAGCTGGCCGATTCATTGGCCAAATGGGCAGCAAGTACAGGTGGATCTTGTGGGCACATCCCACTTGTGGTGCCTAATGAACTTGCTCTTTCCAAAGATGCGCCTTGCATGTGGTTAGCGCAGATTCCTGACTCATTTGCTGTGACCATGCCGGCATTTACAAATGACTCAATGTGTGTAGGCCAGGTTGCAAAAATAATTGGTGGCAGACCAAATGTTGACTCCGCATCAACACTGGCAGTTGGAAAGTTTGATTGTCAAGTTGTAAGCTTCAATGCGCAGTCCATTCGTGAAGATAAACAGAATCAAAAACTCAATCGCAGAGATGCACAAGTCACGTCCAGACTTGATTCTCAGTGGAATGACAAGGGAGCCACCATCATTGGTATCCGAGAGTCTCGCACTCCTGAAGGTAGATTCAGGTCCAAGAACTTTGAGATTTTTTCTTCCGGACTGTCCATTATTTGGTTGCGAAATATGGTTCCATTGCAAAAGACCGATTCTCAAGTTCGAGGATAGAGACTTCTTCAGCCATAATTTTAAGAAGATCGTCATCCATAAAGACAGCCGTAGATTGATCATCAAGTGCTTTCCCAGAAGACTAGTCTTGATTGCATTGAGCGTTGGTGGAAAGAAACCTGTGCTATCCTCCAAAAGGCCGATTGTCCACACATCATTTGTGTTGACGCTAATGCACCTCTTGGTTTTGAAACCAGTGATGTGATTGGAACACTAGGTGCGGAGGCCAGCAACCCACAAGGTATTGTATTCCAGAGCGTCATCGAAACCATGAAGTGGTATGCTCCATCCACCTTTGCAGATTGCCATCAAGGCCCATCGACTACGTGGAGACACCCCAAGGGTGCATGGTTGAGACGTGACTACATCTTGACCAGTGAATCTCTTCAATCGTGGTGCCATAAATCTTTTGTGGACTCTGCATTTGACTCAGGTAAATCGCATATTGATCATTTGCCAGTAGTGCTTTCAGAGGGTTTCGTTCATGGTGCCTGTAGTATACGTATGCCCAAGGTTGACCCAAGCAAAGTAGCTGACCCACAGTGTCAACAGAAATTTAGGCAAGCACTTGCAACATTGCCACTACCAACATGGAGTGTTGATATTGATTCCCATTGTATGATATGGGAAAAGAATGTGCTGGAGCTTGCGCAGCAAATCTTTGCCCCAGGTCCACCTCAAAAGAAAAAGCATCGCCCACAGATTTCAGACGATGCGTTGCAAGCAATTCAGTTTAAGAGGCATGTACTGCAATTAATGCGTCACTCTGGCCCATTACAGTATGAAGGCTACAAGAAAGAACTTCGAGTGATTGAGAAGGACGTCAGACAAAAAGTCATCCGTGACCAGTCCAAATGGTATGAACAATACCTGCAGCATCTTCAGGAATCTGGTGAGATTCATGACTCCAAAGCTGTCTTCTCCAAGCTTCACCGCCTTGGGGGAGGAAAACGGGCAGGCAAAACCAGACCTTTGCCAATGATGAAGAACGCCCAAGGGGACCCCGCGCAACCCTTCGAGGAGAGCCAGCAGATTCTCTTTCAGCAGTTTGCCCAAATCGAAGAGGAAAGTTGGTGTCGCAACATGAGCTAGAAG
Organism: Breviolum minutum Mf 1.05b.01; assembly: GCA_000507305.1. Classification (NCBI taxonomy): domain Eukaryota; class Dinophyceae; order Suessiales; family Symbiodiniaceae; genus Breviolum; species Breviolum minutum. The sequence continues at coordinate 95,920 of DF240333.1, read as the reverse complement.
CCAGCCACAAGCATTCTGATATCGTTCTTCCTGATATCTATGATCAAGACCTGTTGCCAACTTTGTCTCAGGTTCGTCGTGTCATTTCAGGTATGAAAAAAGGCAAGGTCCCAGGACCAAACAAAATAACAACAGATGTCTTGAAAGCTGGTGGTGTTGAGCTCGCCAAGCAGTTTATCCCCCTTCTCACCAAGTGCACCCTGAAATGCTCAGAACCGCTCTCATGGAAAGGCGGTACTCTAGTGGCGCTGTTCAAAGGCAAAGGAAGTCATGGAGATCCCAAGTCATATCGAAGCATTTTTATCTCTGACGTCACAGCAAAAGTGTACCATGCCAATCTTCGTTCGAAGTTGGAGCAAGCATGGCTTAAAGCCATGGATTCGTTGCAGTTTGGTGGCAGGAAAGGATGCAGCCCTGATTTTGCTCACCACATCTTGCATTCGTTTCTTGCATGGTCAAAGGTAAAGAAGATCCCAGCAGCCGCTGTGTTTGTTGATCTCCGCTCAGCTTTCTACTCGGTGCTTAGGCAAGGGCTCTTTGCAGGCCCGCTGACCGATGAACATGTGTGCCAAGCCATGTCCAGGTTAGGGATTTCTGCTGAAGAATTTCGTGAAATCACAAACACTGTGTGCAGTGAATCAGCCACATGTGGAATCAGCCACCACGCCGATTTGCTGTTTCGAAATTTATTCAGTGCTACACATTTTAGTATGGAAAAAATCCAACAGCCGTGCCAAACAGCCAGGGGCACCAGACCTGGTGATCCCATTGCGGATGTGTTGTTTAATATGAGCATGATGCTGATTCTGCGAAGTTCCCGTAAGGTTATTGAGAACGATGGCCAATGTCCCTGTGTGGCTCATCAAATTCATGCCACTGAAGTCGCACTCAAAGGTCACATGCCTCCATTTGGACACCTTGATGTAGCTTTCGTGGACGATTGTGCTTTCATGACGTATGGGCAAAGCAATGACCACATGCTGCACCAAGTCAAAATTATACAGTCGGTCTTCCACGATGAAGCTAGAAAGAGGGGACTTCAAGTTAATTATGAGAAAGGTAAGACTGAAGTTGTAATCCAATGTTATGGCCCCCACACCAGGGCATTCAAAAGACGACTTCTTGTTGACAACCAGGCATCCATACCCATTGTTTGTGAGCATGAGACCAATAGATTAAGAATTGTCCGCGGCTACAAGCACTTGGGGTCCTTTGTGCAAGAAGGAGCATCCGTTGATTGGGATCGTAGGCAAAAGATTGCCCAGGCAAGACAAGCATGGTGGACGTTGAAGAAATCCTTCTTCAACAAGCGGGCGGTGTCGTGTCATGTCAAAACCACCATCCTGAATGCCCTAGTCAAATCTCGTGCCCTCTACAATGTTCATGTGTGGAGTTGGGTAACACCAAAAGATATTGACTTGTGGAATGACTCCCTCAGGGAAATGATATCACCGATTGTTAGGGAACAGCTCCGTGGAGTTCCTGCATTCAGGTTCACGTCAGCTCAGTTGTGTGCTCTTGCAGGAATATTGCGCCTCCAAGATCAGCTGCATGTAAATCGTCTCATGTATCTGTCTAGAATGATTGCAAGGGCTCCTCCCATTTTGTGGACTTTCGTTATGGAAGTAAGTGAGCCTCAAGGATGGTGGCAGCAATTGAGGTCGTCATTTGCTTGGTTGTTGGCCCATTGTCCTAAGAAGGTTGCTTTTACAGAAGAAGACAGTACTGAGGACATGGTGCACAAGATGGTGTTGGACCAGCGCTGGCATGCTAAGGTCAAACAAGCCAAGTCAGAGGCCATTGCCTAGCACAGACGAAAGGCAGAAGGTTTAGCATGGACCAGAGGCATGCATGCCAAGCTTGAACGTCTTGGATGTGTTGAAGAGTCAGCGGAACAGAAGCCTGAGCAATCATGGCAATGTGAACTGTGCGAGGCCAGTTTTGCTACCAAGCGAGGCCTTGCTATGCATTCGCATTTGGTTCATGACTATGTTAGAGAAGCCAAGCATTATATAGTAGACGACAAGTGCCAAGCATGTGGTAAGATTTTTCACACCAGAGCTCGCGCAATTGTGCATGTTGAAATGAACCCACGTTGCATGCAATGCTATCGAGCCTGCATGGTGCCCATGGATGAGGACACCATGGCTGTAGTTGAAGCAGCTGATAAAGAATGCAGATGGAAAATGCAGCAGCAGGGGTGGAAACCAACAAAAGCACTTGTACCAGTGATGAAGATGGTAGGGCCGACTTTTCCTCCTCCTCACTCAGAAGAGGCTGACGAGATGAAGGCTAAATGGGCTGCTCGCATCTGTTCTGTCAACTATTCCTTGGGTTTGCAAGGTTTTTCCGCAGGGCAGATTGAGGAAAAGCAAGATCATGATGTTGGACCATCTTTCATCTTGGACTCACCTGAAAGGCGAATAGCCGGCCATGCTGGGTGTGCTCAGCAGCGTGGTCCTTCCTTCATTGCGGCTCAACTTACGTGTCGCACCTATTTCTTCTTGCACTTTTTCAGTGGTTATCGAAGGCAGTTGGATGTTCACTGGCAAGTTGAAAACAGAATCGTTGGAACTGGATGGCAGGTGTTTTGCCTGTCCATTGATCTATGTGTCTGCAAGGAGGGACCTCACCTCGGAAAGCTCGCGATGGCTATGTCATCGGTGCTGGTGGTGGTCCTCCTTGCGAGACGTTCAGTGCTGCAAGACTCTTGCCAGGAGGACCACCAGTCCGAACCCATGATGACGAGTGGGGTCTTCAGAGGCTCACAAGAAAGCAACATCGACAGGTTGCGATTGGGACCCAGTTGATACAGTTCCTGCTATCCTTTCTCATTGACCTCATTCCTTTGGGGCTGTGTGGATTCATGGAACATCCAGCATATCCGAGCTGGGCTTGGCTACGAAGGCCCGCATCCATATGGTCCAACGAAACAGTGAAGAAGCTTGCTAAGCTCCGCTGTTTTTCGATGGTCACATTTGATCAGTGCACGGTTGGAGCAAAGGTACGGAAACCAACTGGATTGTTGCTTCTTCGTATGCCCTCCATTCGACATGCACTGAGAGCTCATGGTGATCAAGGCCGGTGCAATCATGCACCAGGATCTCATCCCAAATTGCAAGGTAGAGACTGCCATGGACAATTCAAAACTTCTTGGGCGAAGGTTTACCCAGCTGGCTTTAACTGCATCCTCGCTGATGGTATCTGTGAATTCGCCAAGGAGTTGCGTGAAGGAGCAGACCTTGACAAGATGGAAGATTTCCCGGCCTTTTTCGGTCCCTTTCGAGCTGAGGAGTTCGTAGGTGACCATGTTTTGCAAAGTGACTATCATGATGTTTAGGCTTGTATAGGTGGTTGTACAGGTTGCGGCTTAACATCATTTGATTTTCCTTTGCTCTGCTTGTTTCACGTCGTTTGTTTTCACCAGCATGCAAGACCAAGCATATCGTGCAGTCATCCCAAAGTGTCAAAAAGAAATTTGTTGGGTTTGTAAAAGTCTCTTAGTGCAAACTTATTAAAAGACAATTTCTGGTATCTCTCCAGCCTCATCTTCCCTAGTTGATATTATTTGCTTCTGGATGCTGCAAGGGAGGTGCTTGGTGCCAGACTTGGATCTTTCGGTGCTGTTTTGGGTGGTTGCTGCACTGTTGGTTGAGCTTGTTCCTGATGGTGAAATGGAAGGCTTGGAGATGGGAGAAAGGTCTGCGAGCATTCAAGGAATTTACTGAAAAATCAACGTTGACATTTGTTGCTGATTGCAGACAGCCGAAGAAAACAAAACGCGAAGATATCACGAAATGGCGAACTTAATTTGGACGCTGAGCAGTGACAATGCCACACGATCCACCCGTTTCCCATTTTCAGAGCGTGACTTGAATATTCTTGCCCTCGATCTGAGACCGTTTACAGTCTGACACCATCGACACAGACATGCGCTGTAGCAATTGTGTTGGAACAAAACGGTTTTGATGTGCTAAAAAGACATTCTTTAAAATCAAACAAAACGAACAAAACCAGCATTTTGTGTACACATTTTTCTCTTTTTGGAGTTTTGGCACAGCCCTCGGAGTGCTCGGCTCCAAGGCCGTCAAATCGTTGGGAATTGCACCATCAAAGACGACCGCTTCGCGTACTATGGTGCCTTTCTCGCCGTGCGAAAAATCTCGTGGCGAAGTCGAAGCATGTCGACGAAAAAACTATTGTCTTGGGTATGCTTTTCAAATATGATCCATTTGTATACATTTACATATATATCTATTCAACTATTCATGTATGTATGTTTTTATTGATATTGATCTATATATTTGTCACAGACAGATACATTTTCAAATTTGTGCTGGTGTGTCTTCACGCAGGGAAACATCCTTTACAAAAGGCTCCAATGACCGATGACTGCAAAACAGAATCTATTCCGATTCCCCACCGCACTATTCTGTTGCCATGTGTTGCAATTGTGTGAGGGACAAGATGTGACTTGTGAATCACTGAATCACATGTTTTCGTGTGCTGATATTCCTGGCCGAGCCGTAAGAAAAGCTAGCAGCTAACTGGTGTTTCTAGATTTTTAGATTTTTGGTGCGAGGCCCTCATAGCCACCATTATGGCAACAACAGCCCGGGACCAGAAAGGGGGAATTCCGGGAACACCGAAACAGAGGGACAGAATGGACAGAGCCAAAAGTGGCGACAGCTCAACACGAAACGTCAGTTGCAATGAAATCGACGAATCCAACACCAAAAACCAGAGGGTTGTGGGGTTGTGCACTGGGCACGAGGGGTAGGCTTCGGGTAAATGCGAGGATAAAAATCTAATCATCTCAGAAAGCAAAAGTTTATTCCAAGTTTTGGGTTTTGAGTATTTTTGGTTGTCTTCTTATTCTTGTTTTTATATATATATATATACCTATATATTTGCATAAACCTTGTTTTTGGTTTCAGCTTTCTCAAGCCGACGGGAGGAATGCAGGGATAGACGCGCTCAGGTGGCTGCCGCTCAACCCTGCAGTGCCACCGAGATTGTCAAAATGTTACAAAGACTTCATGACTACTGGGAAAAGCAGTAGAATATCACGCACATGTCCCATTCAAAATCTATTATATTGATATGTATCTATTTACATTTACATAAAGACAAGAAGCAACAACGTCAATGAAAACCAGCTTTTGCTCTCGATATGTCTCGATGAGAAGCCCTTCATCTTGTGATGCATAGAACTTTTGCCTGCGATTTGATGCGTCGAAACAAAAGCAAGGAACTCTTAGCTGCAACATCTTCATATAGAAATTTTATATATATATATATATATGTAAATATATATATAGTATGTGTGAACTCTTGTACAAGATATATACATGTGATACGCACGTAATCTCTATCTTTTTTGTCAAATTGACGCGCTTTCACCCTGCTTTCAGGTACCGGCCTGAAAAACCCTGAAATGCGAAAATTCGATTCAGGGAGTGATGCGAGGCTGACACAGATTTCAGGGAGATTTCATTGCGGAAGATTTCTTGAATTTGAATGATTTGAATGGTTTGATTTCTTCTTTGAACTATAAGCTCTACGGGTTTGACGAGCTCCCCTGAAGACCTCGATGTGTGGAATCAAATTGAGTTTCCAGGTAGAGTTGGAAGTTTCTCAATATTTTCTGTGTGTACGTTTTCATACGTACTTATATTCATTTACAGATTCATTTATGTTCATACATATTGATGCAAATGCATATGATACATATGTTTACATATCACATTGCATAAACAACATAATCTTTCGTATTTCCCTACACATACATACAAATCGTCGCACATGTACTTATATATTCCTCCATGTCCATGCGTTTTGATACATAATCATAGGTTTTCAGTCATCTTCACACACACTATCCGTATATCATGTATATCTTCATAGACCTTGATACCTTTTCGGCATATTCATACATGTTTATTCATGTGCCTATGTGTTCCTACGAGTCCTTACATATTCATCCACATTCAAACTATTCATTCGTAACCATGCATAACAATCCGTACATTACATAATGTACTCACTGTATAGCCGTACATATTCAATTTTTCATACGTATTCCCACGTGCCTTCATACATTACCGTACATATTTATACATATATTCATACATATATTCATACATATATCCATACATAAGTCCATACACATATTCATACATGTATTCATACATTTTTGTTCATGTTCATACATCTTTAGAAATATTCCTGCATGTTCGTACATACTCGTATATAGATCTTCGCGCAATTCATACATCTTCGGTTTTGTTCATACATGTTCGTAGATATTCATTTTCATATTCTCATCCATTTGCATCCATAGTCATATACCGTCATGCGTATTACCTACACATTCTGGTTGCGTCGTCGTGATTTGGTGTGTCCAAATGCTTGGTGTTTGGTTCGTCTCTAAATGGCAGATGGCAGGATTGCTGCTACGGAATTTCGATGTGTTTCACGTTTCACATACTGTGTCACGCTACAAGTTCGAACTCAACCGCTTCAGGGAACAAAGGAAAATCAGGCCCTCAAAATGTCAGGATGTGAAGACAACACTGGATTTAAGGCCTTCAACACTTTATGACATCAACATCACTCAGATCCTCATTGTTGTTCGAAACAACGCCGACTTAGAGTTGTTTTCTGAGTTTCGTTGTTTGCTTGAAAAGCCGACTACATGACATCGAGTGCATGAAAATGAAAGCTGGGATGTCCCAGCTGAAGATGTTGAATTCATTCCACGTGATTATGATGTGTTATGATGTGTTGTGATTGATAGCGTTATTTGCTGTTATTGATGTTAATTACTGCGTTTTTTGTTCAAAGTATTGAAGTCTATTCTTGGTAAGTGGGGCTTTGGCTTTTGCAACTAGAGCCTAACTTTTGGCTGGGAAATTGCCATCTAAAAACTTGACTGGCCAAACTAGAAAGATTGAAAGTTCTTCGTTGGGGCGCGATTATCGTGCTTTGACCACATGGCAAAAAGGGCCACTCAACAATCAAACCCATGGATGATGAGGGAGTATTCAGTAAGGACCACAAAAATCAATTGTTTTTCATAGGGTGAGATCATTGAAAGTTTCCACCCACCAGGGAAACACACACACAAAGTGAATTTGCGATTTGGTTTTTTGGCTCTTAATGCAAGGGAGACTTGCCCTGCTGTCAGTCAGCACATGCGTACTGAGAACAGAATGTGAAATCAAGAACAAGTGCGGAGCAAATGCCATAGCGGCACAGAAAATACCAAGAGAATCTATTCAGAGATCACTCTTGTTGAAAAAAATGAAAAATGAACCAAACAAATTCGGCGGCCGAATCGCAGATACGATTGCAGCCAATTATCAAAAATCCTCCAGCACTCATTGCTCAGTGATGGTGAAAAACTCATGCACTCCACGTCTCACATAAGTCTCACGCACATCAAACGGTACATCAAAGAAGGATGGGACAGGGACAGGTTTAGTGGGAATCGAAAGAGGAGCCTTCGTGTCCCTCCTTGTAAAACCATTCCCACAAAAATATTCATGCAAGATCATCGCAGCTTTATCACCAGTCTCGGTCTGCATCGATAACCAAACTGCTTGGTCGATAGCCCAATGAGAGCGATAGGCCTTGCTCTGTGGTTGAGCTGCTTCGGCCATTGTAGTAAATTGCCATGCTTTTGCAAGAATTTGAAAATCCTCATAAAGGTAGTGGTATGCACAGACAGACGCAATGCGCCCAACATGTCAGCTTGCACGTTTAGACCCTGCAATTCCCATTGTGAGAACGGTTTTTTATGCACATCCAATTTCCTTTCTTTCCTAGTTGTGAGGCCACAGGCATCCTAGAACCCATTGTAACCGCAAAGTCAGTAAAAAGCTCTGTTGCAGTAATGTCAGCAAGACATTGGCACTGTCCATGGGAACACCACGCCAATTTTTGTGACCAGTGTACCAATCTCCGCAGGAGCCGAGGTCCCCACGGAAAAGCGAAGAAAATATTTGATTCAATGTCTAAAGGCTTTGGTATCCCAACCTTTCTGGCAGTTGGTAAAGGATCATGTAGATTGAAGTTTGTCCTTCCTTCACAGTTAGTTCTCGCAGTTTTACTGAAAGAACTTTCGAAGCATTTGGCGACGTCGCAAACGTAATTCACAAAGACCTCATGAGTTTGCTTCAGCTTGGTTTTAGCTTTCTCCATCTTCAACACCCAATCAAAATGTCTCTAGACATTTTGATCAATGCACATAGACTCTTTTGCATGAAAGTCAGCCCAACTGTTGTAATAGGCGCACCATCTTTCCAAGCCCATAGGAAGTTTGTGCCAGTTCTGGCGTGCTTGTACCTTCCCAATAGATACATGCCCCTTCGGGCGCAAGGAGATTTGTTGAAGTATCAAGTGCCAAATTTCTGTATCACACTTGCAGTTGCTCAGCGTCCCGTTGTCATGGTTGGACAACAAATCGAAGGTGCAGTCGACAACAACCGGGCAATCACAATAAACTGTTACTTTCCATCTCACCTGCAAGGCTCTGTGAAGAGCAAAAAGCTCCCCGTGAAAGCTTGATTGGCAAACCCCATTGAGCGATCAATCGCTTTCCCATTGTATTTCCCCACCTGGGCTTCAATAACAGCAGCACCTAACATTGTCCAATGTTGCTTCGTTCCCAAAAAAGGAAGTACCATCAACAAAAAGGTGTGCCATTTGTTCATCCCTGTGCATAGTAAGCGCAGGTGACTTTTACGCCGCAACGAAACTGAGATGCCTAAATAAACCATCAGGAAGTGGTAACAATCCATGGTACCAAAAAGCATCTCGTTGCTGTGCAGCAAATGTACTTATGTCAGGTATATATATTTATGTATATATATATATGTTTCCGCAACTCCTTAGTATGTGAACACTTGAACAGCCGATGCGTTCGGGAGTCAGGTTGTTTACACAGAGGGCATTCACCAGTGTTATAGCTAGGATAGGGCTTGCCCATCTTCCCGCCAAATATTTAACCCAAAATTTCGAAGGATTTTTGGGTTTATATGGGTACATCTCTCCAGCCCAAAATCTAACCCAAAATTTTGAGAGATTTTTGGGGATGATACATGTAATGGGAAGATGGGCAAGGCCATCCTTGTAGAATTTAGCATCAACTCAATGTTTTTGCAGCGGACGACGAACTCACGCTCTGGTTGATTGTATGGCCTTTGCCAAGTGATGTTGAGAGATTTCTTTGTTCTCTCGTGTCACCTTTGTTGAAGCATCACCAAATGTCATGCTTTGTAGGCGGTTTATGCCTTTACAAATTCTGGTCAAAATTTTCGCCAAATGTCACGCTTTGCACGGGCAAAGTCTGATTGAACAAAAAGGCAACTTTTAGCTCATGGTAAGGAATCCATGCTGTGCGGTCACCTCTTTTGAATTTGGATAAAATCCACTGTACCAAAGGTCTATATACCTGAAATTGATTGTGAGAAAAACTACACTTGCAAAACAGTTGAAACCAACTTCTCAAAAACAAGGTATGGGGTTCAAACTTAAAAAAAAGGTTTTTCTACAGCACCAAGTTTCAAATTTCATCTGCTCATTTGCTACACCAGTTGCATCTATCTAGCAAACTCGGCTATAGCGTAAGGGATGTCAAATCCTTACACGACATGTTGAGTTATTCAAAAATCAAAAAAACTGTAACAATAGGCACCCCCTCTTCGGGACACAAACAGCAAACCATTATCTCTTCAATTGGCAAGTATCATGGCAAACTGCTGGATTTTGGCGGGCGTCCTCGTCTTTTGGGGGCAACTCCGCCACCATTCATTGTATCATCTTCACATCCATCATCATCATCATCATCCGAGTCGGGATTTGTTCCAGTACCGATGGTAGTTGTTCTCGGTCTAGAGGCGTTCCTGACACGATGCTGAATCTCTTCTGTGATGCTTTGGGTGTAGTCCTTCCATCTCATGTTCTCTCCATCTGCAAACTCGGAAAGTAGGATAAGTTCTGCTGACTGAACAAGAACATCGCGGCTCATTCTCAAATGTCTCTCGGTTGCGGAGATTTGCCCAAGCAATTTCTTGAACAATATTTGTGCAACATTGTTCATTTTCGGCTTGGTGTCGTTTGAGTTTGTGTTTGGGGCGGCAAGCAAACTCTGTAGTTCTCTGTCACTCAAGTTTTTGAGTGCCCCCTTGAATGTGTTTGGTTCATCACTTGTAGCATTTGTCATGACTTTTGGCAATTCTCCTTGAATCAAACCCACAACACTGCTTGACACATTTGAGGAGACATGTGCGAGATATGAATTCAAGCTTCCTATCAACTCTTCCTGCCGTGTTTCTTCACCTCCCTTTTTTCGCTTTCCTCCACCGAGAAGCAGGGGTTTAGGAACACAACCAACATAGGAACGAACATAGTCAAATTCTTCTAGCGCTGTTTCAAAGTCCGAGTCTGAACTTGAAGTCTTGGCATCATTGGCGATGATGCGGTTTTGAAGAATGGAATCAGCGGAAGAATTATTGAGCCCATAGTCCGAAACCTGTCGCCGATGAAAACGACGGGGGTGTGTGTATACAACTACTCAACGGTTTTGATTTTTTTGGCAACACCCGACCTCCCAAATCCAGTCATCGCTCTGTGAGAGAAAGACACTACAAAACACCTCCTTCATGTCATGGATTGTCGTCTCATCACCAAACTTAAAGTCATACTTGTCAAACTTCTTGTTGAACAACCGGATTTTCGTAATGGGTGACTCTTCCAGCGCCATCACGAGTAGAACAGGCGTGAGAGAGACAAAGAGACCACAAGACTTGAATTCGAAAACCAAACTGCGGACATCGTAGGTGTTTTGATTGTGTTTTTTCCAAATGCTGGGCATCAATGAACTCTTTAACTATGCACGAACCAAGTATATATATATATATACAGTTGCACCTCTAAATAGTTCTAATAATGTTTTACCCATTATTACAAATATTTATATAATATCAATTTTCCATCAGTATATAGGTATCGTTAGAGTAGTCTTTAAAGATTTTGTAGTATAACAGTGTTTGTTCCTTTGGTTCTTTGATTTTCTTGTCTAGTAGCAACTTGTAGTATTGTTTCCGTTTTTCCTCGTATGAGCCTTTGGGTCTTCCGACTGAACGAGACTCAAATATCTTATCAATCTTCTCTTTCTCNTTCTCCTCTGGGGTTTTCACAACTTGTTTGTCAAGTTTTTCCGTCAATGTTTTAACCATTTCCATCAGTGCTTTGACATTTTTGTTACATACGGTTATCTTCTTGGAAAGTTCAGCCATCATTTCATCAGGGTTATCTGACATATATCATTATTTAGATATTAAATTATTTATATATTTATTTAAAAGTTTCCTCAGTAAATCTACTCTTTAAATAGTTTTTAATCCATGTCATCTAACTTCAGTGTTGATTTGCTTCGTCGTGGTGTCATTACTTCACTTATCATTTCATATCTTTTCCTTTCATCTTCGCTCTCTGGTGTAATTTGCCTTCTGTTAAAACTGAATGAGATACTATGGTCTTCGCAATCTAGTTTTATCTCTCCTTGGTCATCTCTTGATACATTCATAGTCTTATCGTTTCTACTTATCTTGAAGCTACAGGGGTTACATTTACAAGAGATACCTGTTTTGGGGTTTATCTCTATCTCGTTCCTCAACTGAATCTTTCCATGACACACAGGACAATCGATAATGATATTTTTGCTTGTCAGTCTCTGTTCTTCTGTCAGTGTTATGTACTTTGGTTGTTCATCACTGTCTGATAATTCATAGTCTTCTGGTATTGATTGCTTTGTCATTTTACTCTTTGTTTTTGGTTTTGCTTTGGGAGCCATTATTATTAGCATAGAATTTAAAATATCTTATACATTCTTTGGTGACTTCAGATATGATATAACAAAAAGCTTTACATCTATTGTTTCTTACCTTGGGGTATATGTTGTCATCTATTACTCTATTTTCCATATCATCTATTGAAGCTAGATACATATCAAGTTCAGCTACTGTCATTATATAATATAACTAGATAATACTTTATATATAATCTAGTTATATAGTTTCAGCCAACGAGGCTCTGTGCGTCATGCAAAAGGGGATTGGAGGATTAGCGTATATTAATCACTGGGGTCGGTGATTCTGAAATGGTTTCCGCTTCTTGATTGCTTTTCGCATAGGAGACTTGTCTGAATTCAACCACTGAAACTCTGAAAGGGTCAAACTCGGGGTTCAAAACTAATTAACCGCTTTTGGGGGTTTAGAATTCCACAATTCTGTCCCATTCACCCTACTTCCCTTTGAGATGACGGCATTGAGCTTTTCTAAACAATATTAAATAGAAATTATTTTCTAAATAAATTTATAATGAAAAATAATGTTCCAATAATAGAACCCATCAATGTGAGACAGTTTGAATTCAAACAGAGTAAATACGAAATGGCAGACAAACTTCCATTTCGTTCCATAGTTGTATCAGCAAGTCAAGGGGGAAAAGGTATATTGATTCAGAATTTGGTATTGACTGTGTATCGTGGATGCTTTGAGAGAATATACATCGTCTCACCAACTGCCCACATAGACGAAGCTTATAGAGAAGTGATAAAATACATAGAAAAGGATTTAAAAGTAGATAACAAAAAAGAACAGTTTCTTTTTGAAGAGTATGATGCATCATCACTTGAACACATCATAGACACACAACATAAAGTCATAGAGTATCAAAAGAAGCAAGGAATGAAAAAATTATTTAGCTGTCTGCTAATTATTGACGATTTTGCTGAAGACAAAACCTTTATGAGATACAGTAAAATACTTCACGGACTATATACAAAATCTAGACACTTCGGATTATCAGTCATAACAGCCACACAAAAGTACAATGCTTTAGCTCCAATAGTTCGTCTAAACAGTAGTTCGTTGTACATCTTCAAGTTGAAGAATATGGCGGAGGTGGATGCTTTTGTTCAGGAACAGTCGGCTCTAGTAGATAAAAACACGGTGTATCAAATCTATAAGCTAGCAACGGAGGATAAGCCTTATTCATTTTTGTTTGTAAAGTTAAGAGAAAGCGATGTAAATAAAATTTTTATGATTAGAATGGAGAAGGAGATACACATAGATAAAAGTCAAATGGTTTGATTAATCAACATATTATTTAATCTAATTCTTTCATCTATCAATACTTTAAAGGGATGTAAAAAACGACTGTCTATTTTTCCTATCTCTTGTAATTCTTTTCTTAATTGTAAATTTTCATTATCAAGATAAGTTTTTGTATATTTCTCCTTTGGATGGGTAAGATATCTAATAGATTGTTGAAAATCATCTGGTAAATCAAGTTTTTTTAATTCATCTGGTAATTCAAGATGTTTTACATCATTTCTTGTTGTTAATATCCGTTTAATAATAATATCAAACATTGAATATTCGTAAACATTCAAGTCTTTAATTCTTTGCTTTCCTTNCAATCTAAAATCAGCGTATTGAACACCACTTGAAAATTGATTGATTTGTAAATTATTAACCCTTAATTGAGCATTTGCTCTTAATTGTTTGCTACATACAATTGCTTCCTTTTCTACAGTGTCTTCTGTAAATTTATCTAACGCTAAAAATTGAACATTATTTCTACTAATTACTAAATCGCTGTCATTGACTGTATCTATCGCGTTAGTTCGTAATTCATATGCTGTTCCAACTATAACATTTCTTTGAAAAGAAACGGCATTGTTTGTCATTTCACATATTATTGTCTCACCTGCTCCATCTCCTACTCTAAATCTTATCATTGGATTATCAACAATTGGATGTAAATTTCTAATATCAAAAATATTAACACCACCTTCTAAACTTGGTCTCATTGTTAGTTTATCTGCTACATCAATAGTAAGGGCATCTGATAGATGTAATGGTTGATTTATATCAACTCTATTTGATTGAAAAGTAATATAAGAAACATTGTTTCTTCTAAAATAAAAATCAGCACTTGCCGTTCTTGTATCAATAAAATCAACTTTCAAACCATTGTCTCCTTGTATTTGTCTCGGAGTATATAAAAATGAATTATCAACAATTAAAGATGTTGAACCATTATTTGTAAATCTTATTTGGTTATTAGTTGCTTTATTATTTACTAATTCTAAAATATCTTGTCCATTATCGTTTCTCGTTGTTATGTATCGTAAAAGGTTTGATGTAGCATCTAAATATAATACTTTAGTTGATTTCATTATTAAATCTTCATTCAATTCAATANGTTTGATGTAGCATCTAAATATAATACTTTAGTTGATTTCATTATTAAATCTTCATTCAATTCAATATTTTTAGACAGTTGGATTTCGTCGTCTGTAGCGTTAAATCTCATATATTCAACATCATTATGATTAAAAATAATATCATTTGTTATAATATGACTATTAAAAGTATCAGCATTACAACCATCAGCATTTACATCTCCGTCACTTGTTAATACTGATACTCGTAAAGTTCCATTAATATGGGCATTACCATTACAATAAAAATCATCACTAGCATTAGGTGGTGAAACAGCATTCAATATTATTTTACTATTTCCATTTGTTGGGTCTAATCTTAGGTTACCTGTTATATCTTGCGGATTACTGACATTCAATTTATTATTTAATAAATTATCTGTTTCCGTTTGAGTATAGTAATTTGATAAATCTACATTGCCACCACCACCGCCCGATGCTACTGCATCATCTACATACTCCTCTGTAGCTAAATTAGATGAACCTGTAGCTAAAAGCTTAATGAAATCAGTTCCAATATATCTAGTACTTCCATCTAGTGTTAAGTTAGACATAATAATATAATCATAAGTAGAAAAAAATATATTATTATCTCTTTTTAGATTTCGACATGAACATACTCTGACAAAGATTGTTATATTTTTCTCTCTTTTGTTGAATAAATTGCTGTTGTAATAATTGATAGTGATGAGCCATATTAGTTAATGGATTAATAGGTTGTGATTGTTGTTGTGGTGATGCTTCGCGTATTGGTTTTTGAACTGGTTGTTGTTCTTGCGGTTGTTCGTTTACTTCTACTTCTTTGAATTTAGGTTTGGGCATCATCTTCACTTTAGCCTTTGGTTTAGCATGAGGGCGTACAGGCTGGGGTTCATTAGTGCAAAGCTTTTCATGGCGGTAGCGATAATTTTTGTATGACATTGACTTGTCACAAGTTTCACAATTAACTTTGTCCAATAATTTGGTTTTTGCTTTTGGTTTTGCTTTTGCTTTGGGTTGTACTTCCTTTACATCTTCTATTGTTTCTTCAATTGCCTTTTCTTCTTGAACTTCTTCCTTTGCTTCTTCAATAGTAGGTGTCTCTTCAATTGGTGGTGTTTCTTCTTGCTTTGCTTCTTCATTATTGATATCAACAACTTTTATATTAGACATGAAATGATATATATTTAATTAGATATTTTCTTATTATTTTCTTATCTATGTGTTCAGTAGGCCGATGGGTTTGAAAGGAGTAAAGCAAATTGAACGGGGATGCCATAAAGGTTCATAACTGTACCTCGTTCGTCGGTTATTTTGAATTCTAATCTTTTTAGGTTTTTGTTGCCTATATCAATGTAGTCCTCTGATAAAGATGAACCAGCATCATTAATTACTCCACCCAGTTGTTGATTTACCAAAACCTTTTTTATGATTGATGACGAGTAGGTGTTAGGTGCTGAATATCTATAATCAGAAAGAGTAGGCGAACTAATGAAGATGTAGCGGAAAGGTACTAAATTTAGATAGGATGAAGTCCATACTGTTAAAGGATTAGATGGTACATAGTTGCTCAACAAATAGTTTATAGATAGTAGATTGTTGCTGTCATAATTGGAACTAACAGTATTCCATGTGTTATTAACATAGTTACTCAATTCTTCATCGGTTGGTATTTTTACTTTGTAGTTCAAACCGTCTTTGATAGAAAACTCTACTGTTCTTGTTGCTGATGCGTAGGCATAATTGAATATACCACCGCTGTTTAAATCTTCTGTGTTAGTGTTTAATCCTGCGTGGATATCAAAGGCTAGCTGTTCTGCAAAATATATCTTGTTACCTAAGTAAAGCCTGAAGTTTTTTACGACAGTATCGGTATTGTCAAATATCATGACATACAAGTATTCATAAAAGCCCACCTCCGTCGTTTTCCAAGTAGCTCCGATTGAAATGTCAGTGATATGCAACCTAGTACCTTCGGGTACCTCTATGTTTTCATTGAGTTCTATCACAAAGTCGGCGCTCGACCTAGACTGTGATAATCTATAGTTTGAATCAACAAATATTTTCTTATAAACTAACTTATTGCTCATTAGATATATATCTGTTTAGAAAAAACATTTTATAATCTATTTATATATTAATGATTGGTGTTTTAGGAGGAATAGGTAGAATAGCAGGGAGAGAAATAGCAGAGGAGGCTCTAGGCAGGATAATAGCAGGTAGGACAACAGAGGATTTATTTGCAAGAGAGGAGATAGCTAGAAGAATAGGTAAAGCAAGCTATGACAGCTTGATGAATAGGCTTCGGGAAATACAAGATGAAAGAATGGTGAATGATGCAAAGAAAAAGGAAACTGATATGAACAAAAAGATGGATAACTTCGCAAGAAATCTCGGAAATCACTACAGACAAAATAGAACACTTTACTCAGAAGAAAGACACATAGGAAACAAAGAAAAACTTGAAGACAGACAAGGACTAAAAAATGCTTATGATAGTCCAAGTGGACTTTACAAAACAGGTAAGACTCTATATATCAGTGGAACTACTGGTAAGGATGGAAGCATTACGCGAGATATACTAGACGACCTTATCCATTTACCAAGTAGGAGTGCAGAAAACACTGAAAAGTACAAGGATGCCATAAAGATGTTGGAACAATCACCTGAAATAACTCGACTTGTTGGACACAGTTTGGGGAGTGCAGTCACCAATACCCTTGACCAAAATTTTCCAAACAGATTTGAAACAACAACCTACGCAACTCCAGCAGTCAAACCTAAAAGAAAAGGAAAACAAGACCCAAGACATAGGGATTGGCGTAACCCTAACGACCCTGTTTCAATTTTGGATGGCTATGCTATAACATCGGACTTCAATGACACAAATCCTCTTGTAGCTCATGGGTTCGCCAATTTTGCTGGCAATGGTTTAATCCGTGTCAATCCATCAACAAATATATCCAATGGGATAAGACCCAATGATATGTAAAATAAAATGTAAATTATATTAATAGATAATGTTCCACAAAATAGACTATAAGAATCAACCAAAGTCAATACTACTATCAAAAGGGATGAGTAATTATGACAAGCTACAAAAGTCAATGAATGAACCTTTAAAAGAATACAATCAAATAAAAGATTTAGTAGAATTAGAAAATAATAGTATAACAAAGTTAAACAATACAAGTAATAATAAAAAATCTAAAAATGTTGATATGAGTGCTCATAAGCTACACGAAATGAGTGCTCATAAGCTACGCGAAATGACACCACTTAAAAAAGGAAAAAACAAAAAATAAAATCTATATAAGAATATATACAATGGATAATATAGTCAGTGAAGCAAGTGATACAATGATTAATCAACTTAACTTCGGCTTACCTGAAACAAGTCAATACATCACAGACCGCCGTTTTGTAAATTACTTTCCTTCAACTTCTTCAACATATAGTTCTACACAAGGCAACCAAAATATGAGGTTTTATATTTCGGGAGACAGTAATACCTATCTGGATTTATCCAGTATCAGGCTGTTTGCTACATTGCAAAACAATGAGGATGGTTTTGAAAATAGGGCTAAATTCTTAAGACCATTAGGTGGATTACATTCTTTCTTTCAGAGATATCGAGCAAGTGTAGGCGGACAGATGGTTCAAGATATTACGGAATATAACAGACATTGCGAGACTTATAGAAATTTTAAATCTAGAGATGTTAATGAAATGGATGATATAGAAAGTAGTGCTAATCCTAGCTGGGATGATAACTATCATAAGTATGCTAATGGTTTAGATAACTTTGTATTTCTTAATGAAGCAGGTGATGCTATTGGTATTAATGCAAACGGAGACCACAATGATTGGGGTAGAATTGACTTTAGACACACTCGCCATTCATTATGTGGCATTCCGGGTAATAAAGGTAAAATGAGATTAGGACATAAACCAGTATGTGGATTGTTAGAGAGTAATTATTACTTACCTCTACGCTTTGCTCCTTTAGAATTAGAATTCACAATAGTCAGTGACCCCAACGAACCTATTGTAGTACCTGAAGGAGATGCTCAAGCTAATCCAACTTCAGAAACTGATAAAGAAGGATATTACTTTCAAGCGGGTAATACTTCTACAAAATGGGAGTTGAATAATATCATCATTCGTGCTGAAGTCATCACATTAGACAATACAGTAGATAACAACATTACAAAACATTTATTAGAAGGCCAAAGCTTGAAACTTATCGTGCCCCAATACCATACCCTGACGCAGACATTTAATACAGGAGGAGGCGAAATTAGCATGAACATAGTGAAATCAGCTAGCAAGCTTAGCACAGCTTTCATAACATTATATCGTCAAAAACGACAAGGAGAAAGGTATGATGGTAAATTTTATGTTGATAATTATGTCCATAAGAGATATAATTATATGTACAATCCGATGATTAATAGTGAAATCAATGACGGACCGAACGCGCAAGCAGTAGCAATCCAAAGAGGACAAGGTTTCCAAGATTATTCTAGAAACTTAAGCTACCAATTGCAGATTTCGAATAAGAAGTACCCAGAATTTAATTGCGAAAGTTTGAGTGAAGCATTTTACTACTTACGAAGAACATTGCATTATATGAATGGAGACCAAAACTCACTGAATATCAGTTATTCACAATACCGCAGTAATAAATTTATCATTGGGATGTCTTTTGAAAAGATGCAAGACACTTCATTTACAGGAACTAATACGAAGATGGGTAGCCTTATCGTATTTAAGATTAAGGCAACAGAAGGTGTATTAGCAGAAGCCGAGCAAATTCAAGAAGTGTTTATACATATGATATCTGAAGCTGTCTTAGAATTGACTGAAAGCGGTTCAATAGTATATGATTAAAATTATTTTCTGAAATAATAATATATGTTTAAAAAAAACTTCAGACCTAAAAGCAACAAGCTAATGTCTAGATTAGGCGTTGAAAACAGCACATACAACTACAGAAATGAAATGAATAAGTCAAACAAGAAATCAGATATACATGGAATGTTCAAGCGTAAGGACACACGATATCTAAAATGGTTAAAAGACCAACTAGATGAAAGAGAGACTCGAGATAAACTGATATCCTTCAGAAACGATATAATCCAAGGTAATGAAAGAGCAAACTATAGAAATCAATTAGACAATGTAAATAGACATATTCAAAGAGATAATTTAGCCCATAATACTTTTGAGCATTTACAACATCAAATAAATCAATTTAGAAATTTACAATTCACATAAGATAATATAAATTAATTTTCTATCATAATTTATATTATCTAATGGCAACAGCAACACTTAAAATGTCAAATCCGTTTGCTAAACTAGGATTGAAGAGGAGACCAACCTATGATGAAATAATAGGTTTGATTTCAGAAAATGAAAAATTAACCGGTTCGCTACCAAACAGGGATGCTACATTTTTCAAAGCATCGCCAGAGGGTAGCTTCTTTGATGGAAGTGATAGCCTAGAAGTATTGAAAGACGAACAAGAAAGATTGATATTGAAACAGATGGGAGAACTTTTGTTAAGACGAAACTCTAGAAGAAATGGAACAACCTTCCATTCACAAAGAATGCAAAGCTTACCGGAGACATCACCAACGATAGAACAACCAACTCAACCTATGGATGTTGAAGCACAAGCACAAACACAATCAGCACCAACAGCACCAACGGCATCTATTCAATTGACACAATTAAATACTGAACTACAACAGAGAAGAAACACAGCTACACAAAGACAACAAGCAGTCACAATGAGCCACAGAGGAGAAATGTTTCAACAAAACAAACCAACGATAACAGAACGGATACATCACATCAATCCACCCAGAAGCTTTGCACCAATAATACCACAAAACTTTGCTATGTCGGATAGTGACGATGCTCTCATGGGAGACAGATGGAACAGAAAACGAAGACAAGACATACCAAGCTCAAGTAATCAACCCTTACCAGCAGTAGAGATGGATGTAAGTGCTTCATCTAAAAGAGGTTCTCCGGAGACACAGATTGAGCCAAGAGGTAAAGCAGGGAGACCCAAGGTAAAATACACTGAAACAAGACCCAACGCCGAAAAGAGAGAGGGTGATGAACCAGAAAGTGAAGTGCCAAGAAAGAAGAGAAACAAAAGGAGACCAAATTTATCATTAGGAGGAGCGAGAGGCAATGATGACGAAGCAGATGATGAACAACCTGAAAGACGAAGAGGTGTAAGAAAGACAATACAAAAACCAGTGTCGCCTAGCACAATAGGAATACAAAAGTTAAGGGAAGAGTTCGTAAATGCAAACAACAAAAATGTCATAAGTAGAGAAGAATACAATAGATTCAATGAACTTTATCAGTTATTCATAAACTCCAAGGGACAAAAAGGAAAAAAAACAAAAATCATCAATGACGCTAGAGATGTTTATAGAGAAGTATTGTTCAAAAAATTAAAGGATAGTTTCAAAAATCAATGAAAAAATCTAAATAATTATATAATGAGAGAAGTGATATTAAAACCTAGTAAAAGTAAAGGTAAAAAATACGATGTGATTATTGATGGAAAAACAATAAGCTTTGGAGCATCAGGATACGACCATTTTACAGGAGGGCATTTAGATGAGGAGAGAAGAAAGAATTATGAAAAAAGACATAAGGCAATAGGAGATTTTAATGATATTAACACAGCTTCTTTTTGGGCGTATAGGTTCTTATGGCTTCATTCAACGAAAAAAGAAGCGATTAAAGATATTGAGAAAAAGTTTAATGTGAAAATAAAGTATATTAAAGATTGAATATCAATTATTATTATTGTAATGGTACAAACTCCATATCAAGAAGAATGGATACCAATAGAAGAACTACAAGGGTACTTTATATCAAATTGGGGAAATGTAAAGCGTCAGTCAAGAGAATTTCAGAATAAAATGATTTCAATAAAAGGTTCTGTCAATAATCGTGGATATAAATATATTCAACGAAAATTTGACAATAAACGAAAAAACTTTGCAATACATAGATTGGTTGCGAAAGCATTTCTCGAAAACCCTGAAAATAAACCTAATGTTGACCATATTGATAATAACCCCCTGAATAATCATTTTACAAATTTAAGATGGTGTAATCACAATGAAAATATGAAGAACATAAAGCAACGAACTGAAGGAAAGAAAAATGGTGTGATATTTGATAAGAAAAATCAACGATGGATGGCATGTGCTCATTCTAACAATAAACACAAATTTCTAGGCTACTTTGATTCTTATGATGAAGCAAGACAAGCAAGGGAATCATTTGAAAACAATCAAGAAAAAGAGTTTTACAAAACTGGAAACGATCAGAGTTTTAGTGATTTAAAATCTCGTCCTAAATCTAAAAGGGGACAAGGTGAAGGATGTATATATCAACAGAAAAATGGAAGATGGAGAACAACATTAATATCTAAAGGTATTATAATTTTCGCTAAGACATTCAAAACATTTGAAGAAGCACAAGCCTTCAGAGATGATGAATTACTAAAGTATAAAAAGTAAAATCATAGTATGATTATAGAGTATAAATATTTATAGTCTATAATTATACTTTAAGTAACTCGTGTCTCATCAAAGGTCTGGGGTAATCTGTCATTTTGTAGTATTTTTGTCCTAGTTTTTGTGTAATCTCTTCTACAGTGTATTCACCTTGTAGGAAGTGAGATGTCCTTTCCTTTTCGGTTATGGCTTTCTTTCGTAATATCTTCACCTTATCACCTACATTCAGTTCAGGGTACATTTTTTCCTTCCTTGCTTTCATTGATACATTCATCTTTGATTTGAATTCATTTTCCTTTTTTCTTGCCTCGTTTGGGGTCTGTCCAGTAGATGAGTGGACATCTTTGTTGTTATATGTGAGCATTATCTCGAGTATATAGTCAATCCATTGAATGTTTTCCTTGCCTTTGTTTTCGTCTGCCTCTACCCTTTTGAAAAGCTTGTATTTAAATGTGCGTATGAATCTCTCACTGAAAGCTGGATGTCCTCGTGTTCTGTATAATTCTATGCCTTCGTCTTCTACATACTGTTTGAAGTCGCTACTAGCAATTGCTTTTTCATCATCCGTATATATCATCTTTGGCTTGGCTTTCATTCTTTGGAGGCATTCCATAGCCCCAGCTATGACATCTGCTGTTTCTTTGCTCTTGATTGGAACTACTACAGCGTACTTACTTAAGACATCTATGCAAACCATACCAGCTCTGAACTTTTGCGGTGCTTCTATGTCATCCTTTGAGATAAAAAACAAGTCAATTTGAAATGTATGATTGTTGGACGGTGCTACAAAACTGTTCTGTCCTCTTGCCTTCCTTTTTATTTCTACATTTTTACGGAAGAACTCGTCAACATCCTTCATTGTAATCTCCTTGTTTTTGGCTCTGGCGTCCTTTAGTGTGATATTTTTGGAACCGAATCCTGACCTATCGTAATAGATATCAGCAATTGTTTTCTGTTTGTTTTCAGCCATCTTATTAAAATAAGTAAGAAATAAATATATTATTTATTTGATTGTAATATCTTGTATAAAGACAAAAAACTATTTAAAGAAAAACTACCTTATAATAATAACATAAATAATAATGGCAAAAAAACCTGAAGAAATGACACTGGATGAAGTCAAGGAACAGCTGGCGTTGTATACAAAATTATACTACAGATTCAGAACACATGACGACACAGACTTTGTTAAAAGGAAACGAGCTAGCGCGTTGAAGCACTACCACAAAAAAAGATTGCAAAGACTCCTGAGCGAAGGAAAGGCTGAACTAGACAACGACGGCAAGATTGTGGAAATAAATCCTCCTAGCGCCAATAACTGAAACGAGATGTTGATAATAATAGATTTAAAATATTATTATGATTATCTCCCATTTTTACCTTGATTTTAAACAAAAATGATTTAAAGAAAAAATGACTATATATTTTAATCTAAGTTCTTATATGACATCTAAAGCTATAAAAAGAAATATAAATGCCCTCGAGGGCACACTAAACAGCAACAGAAACAGATTAACAACAGCAACCAAAGGCAAAATCCAAGAAGTGATACAACTCTACAAGGACAGAAAGGTAAGCCAATACACCACGGCTTCCAATATGATTAATGAACTCATAAGGGCAAGAAGTAGGGACGACAAGGAAAAGGCAAACAAAAAGTACGAAACTATGATGGAGAAATATGAAGAAAGAGAGCCATTGAACGAAAGAATGAACAGAAACAGACAGGAAAACATCAGAACAGGAAATCCAACCAAGAAAAGAAACTATGCAATTGAACTACGCTTTTTTACAGATAGTCAGTTTCAACACGGTGGAGGTAGAAAGGTGTCATTTCGTGACAGTAAAAGGACTCCATACTACCCAATGACATTGCAAAATGTCTATGGACACATCAAGGCGACCAAGTTCATCGAAGACCTAATCAGGAAGAGAATTTTTGAAAGTGATGATAAACAGCTTTTCAAGAAGGTAATGCGTCTTCTGGTTCAGGATGATGAGATAAAAGAGTATGTAAAAAGGATGGGGCACTATATCAGCTGTGTGGTGATATATGGAGTCGATGCTGTGGATGGAAACCCTAAGGAGCATAACCCCCGAGAAAGAAACCTACGAAATGCCCAGAACATGAGCATCTATCACAATTATATCGAGACAGAACTTAACACAGACTTTTGTACATTTGCGGAAGCTGTCAGGGTAAAACACTACACTCAAAACGAATGTTGGATAAATGCCTTGAATGATTTCTACGCAAATGACCATAGAATAAAGATGACTAGAGAGAGCGTGTTAAGTCTGATAGGCAAGACCGAAGAAGAATTTACAACAGACGGGGCTTGCATCAATGAAATGGAAAAAGTCTTCGTCGAGTACATGATACCAGCAAGAATTTTTGATTATTTAGGTAATGTGTTTTATAGTTACGACCCGCCAAAGTTGAACAAGCACACAAAGGCATTTTATGGAATGGTTAAGGATGACCACATATACACACTCAATAGTGACCTCTCAAGTCTCGCAAGAAACCGTACCAAAATCAACAAGTTGAATGTTAATACATCATCGGATTTTCACATAAACACCCGAGAAGAACCCATTGAATGCAAGATGATTAAGAGCCCCGATGACATTCTAAAATACACTGACAAGGATGAATACACACTGATTTCTTCCGAGAACAACTTATGTACATTGTATTATCAAAGCAGGCAGGCAGGCTACAACCCACAAGTCAAATTCAGCGCAGGAATCATTTCAGAACTGAACTTCAAATTCAAACTGAAGAAGGAGAAAAGAGAGATAAAATACAAAGTGAAAACACAAAACCTGACTGATGCAATCAATGCCAGTATAACAGTAGAATCAGAGAAAACATACAATCGTATGTCGAAGGCAATGTTTGATTTCAGCAAGGAGCTGTTCAATCCATTGCATAAATCCTATTATAATGAAGTTGATGTTAAAATCTTGAACGAGTGTAGAACGATTCCACCCATTGGCAAGATTAGAGACTATCGTCCTATCATGGGGTGGTGGTCAGAGATAGACATCAGAAAGGCATACACTCACGCAATGGGTGAGACCACTAAAATTCCAGTCTTTAACGAGTTTGATGTGTGGCTACCTTTTGATTATCAAAGGGGTTTCAAGCAGTTAGGTGAGTTATGTCTGTTTTTAGTGAAGGTAGTTGATGAAAGCGCGGCGATGTTCTTCAATAAACCCTATCTGTTAATATACGGGTTATTTTTAGAAGACTTGTTTGATAAAGTCGAGGTTTTATATTATAAACAGCCTTCGTGTGTACGATGTTGGTTACAAAAATTGTATCAAGAAACTTTATGATACAAAGATATCAGAGAAGCTTTATGAAGACACACAGGTTAAAAAAATGATTGCTAATGTAAACATAGGGATGTTAGAGAAGGGGGTTAACAAATGCCAAAGGAGTTTAGACTTTGATAAATTGAGTGAGGCAGTGTATTATCAGAATCTGGTGGGAGGCAAGATTAACAAGATATCAGGCTTTTACGATGACGAGGAGCTGACAGAGATGACAGAAGAATACATCAGGGAATTGAAACGAGAGGACAAGGATGATGACAGTGAAGATGAAGATAATGGAATAGAAGACATGGAAGAATGGGACGAGTGGAGAGAGGATTGGGGGCAGTATAAATTCAACAGAGAGAGAAGATGCGGAAGCTACAGAGTAAAAGGAATGTATAGAATTATAGATGGTAAATATTATGATGTAAAAAAAGTTGAGAAAGAAACAGACAAGAAATATTACACGCTGACAGTTCAAAATAAAAAGGAGCTGACCAACGGCTTCAGATACATCAAAGAACTTATACTACAGAGACATAACTTCAAGATGTACAAGGACTACAGCACACTGATAGATAACAACATAGAAGTGTACGGTGTGAAAACAGATGCCTTTGTCATTAAACCAGCGGATGTAGAGAGAGCGAGGAAGCTAATTAAATTTTCAAAGGAGATAGGAGGATGGAGGGCAGAAAACAACAAACGGGTAGCATGTCCAAGCGACTACTATAAAATGAAAGTGAATGAAATACCAACAATACCAGTCTATAAGAATGAAAGGATACCCACGCCTGACGAGTATGACACTAAGAGCATCTGCGAGAGTGTAGTCAAACAAAATCCTGTTTTGATAAAGGCGAAGTATGCAGGTTCAGGGAAGTCATACATAGGCGAGTATATGAAAAATTTGGGTTACAATGTTCTCTTCGTAGTTCCTAATAACAAGCAACTTCAGGAAGTGAAATGTGAGGCTGTTACATACAATAAGTTCTTTAGCATTGCCGTTGAGGCTGGTGAATCACTGCCATATTTTGACCATTCTGATTTCAACTGTATCGTGTTTGATGAGCTGGGGCAAGTAGGGGGGTATGTCTTGAACAAGATAAAGAAGTTCAATAAGGAAAATAAACACAATAAGATTATCATAGGTACAGCGGACGGCAAACAATTAAAGCCCATAGTAGACTTGACTAACACACAAGACCACGAAACATATCTGAACAAGTGTCTGAATCAACTGTTTAAGTACAAGATTTATCTCAAAATATGCAAGAGAGTCAAGACAGAAGAGGACAGACAAAAGATAAGCGATGTATATAATGACATCTGGAAGCAGAAGATGCCCACGAATGAAATAATGCAGAAGCACTTCAAGGCGACAAGTGACATAATGGAAGCCGAGCACAACATAGCATACACAAACAAGAGATGCAAATGGGTAAGCAACACCATCAGAAGGAATATGGGCATAACAGACAAGTATGTTGTGGGAGACTTCATGATATGCAGGAAGCATACCTACAAGGATGGCGTGACCTTCAATGTAAATTTCAAATTTGAAATTAAAAAGATTGAAGATGATATGGTGGTGATACAAAATGTGAAAAGCAAAAAGAAATACACTACAGACATCAAAACCATTGATGACAACTTCATATATGCATACTGCGCGACAGCTCATAGTTCTCAAGGGGCTTCGGTGGATAAAAGCATCACGATACACGAGTGGGATAAATCGCATCTGGTAAGCAGAGAGTGGTTGTACACTGCTATCACGAGAAGCACTGACTTGAACAAAGTAAAGTATTTCCTTAAAACCGATGACGACGCCGATGAACTGACAGAAGAGAAGCTGATGAAGTATCTAGAGAAGAAAATCAGCAGTTACAAAATGCAAGATGTAAAAGCCTGTAGAGAAATCAATTCAAGTAAATATATTGATATACCATGGCTGTTTAATAGGATGAACTCAAGTTGTAATAGATGCAGTTGCGAGTTCGAGTTCAATGTTGAGAAGGGGGTAGTGTTTAGTAATATGACTGCACAAAGGATTTGTAACCAGTACAGTCACACCAAAGAAAATTGTGTCATCTACTGTCACGACTGCAATCGTAGAGTGAAATGATTTGATAACTTGTTTTAAGAAAAAATGATTTAAAGAAATAATGACTATATATATTAATACTAAATGTTATTCAATTATGAGAGCTGTCCATGTAATAAGAAGAAATCAAATGATGCTGAACTAGCGCTGTCTAACATCCTACCGGCAAATGTTTGCAATACCATCGGTGAATATAATAATACTTGTTGTGACAAATGTTGTAAATTGAAAGCTGGCTTAGAACGGTTCATGGAAGAACCCGAATACTGCCTTAGTAAATTTCATCTACAATTGAAATGTTTTATGAAGACTGACTGGAAAAGACCAATCTGCTTTTACTGGAAGATAGGAAGAAAACATTATGAGAAAGATGTAGATACATTTTTTAGTAATCAAGGACTGATAGAAAGACTTGGAACAAACAAACTGAAACCCTACAAGTCATTTATCAAGAAACATAGGGATTTATTTGATTTACTCAACTATCATATTTCTTGCCCACCTTGTTTAAGACAAATAATAGCTGATGAAGGTATAACTGACACATGCTACTTTAAATACTACAACAAAGAATATAATGTAATTGACTTAATATATGACTTTCTGTGTGAATACATACGCGCTATAATTGGTGAGGACAATCTGTATTATTTAGATGACGAAGTAGATATAATAGATTATGTTAATAATATATTTGAATTTGAATTTGAATAAGCCAGATAAATGATATAATTCAAACATATTATATCATTTATTAAGACTTGTCTTTTGACAAAATGATTTAAAGAAATAATGACTATATATATTAATACTAAAATGGTAGTTATTAACGAGTTACCAGTAGATGTAGTAAGTAAAATCGTTTCCTATTGTATAGGTCAGCCCGAATATGTTAACTTAAATCACAATAAGGCTTTGAGAAAGATACAAAACAAGCAAAAAATAAAACATTACAAAGTTAAACCATTTTACATCAAAGAATTCAATACGATGAAAAAAACAAATCATTTCTTTATAGTGTATCCACCTCATTTGGATGATATTTTAACACAAGAACGAAAAATTGAAACCATAGTAATGCAAGAAAAAAATGTCA
Organism: Breviolum minutum Mf 1.05b.01; assembly: GCA_000507305.1. Lineage (NCBI taxonomy): Eukaryota > Dinophyceae > Suessiales > Symbiodiniaceae > Breviolum > Breviolum minutum. The sequence continues at coordinate 67,556 of DF240333.1, read as the reverse complement.
TTAATTTCTATGTCAAAATCTCTATAGGATATTTTGATAAGAATGGATATGAAAAGGCAGACTCAATACAAAAATCATTTAAGACTTGGTATTCCATTGATGACATATTACTTGTTGTTTATTGGTGGTACTCTGAAATGTTTAACAAATTGAGTTTACCCGAAAGAATAAATTATTTAGCCTTTGATATTGATGTCTATTCTAGAAAATAGATGATATAATATTTAATTTAGATATTATATCATTTAATTATTAAAACTTGTTTTTGGAAAAATGATTTAAAGACATAATGACTATATATAGTAAGTATGGAAGACACAAAAAAGTGCTGTAGATGCAATAAGCAGAAAGCAAGTGAGGAATTCAAGGAAGGAAAAAAGACTTGCATAAACTGTTTGCAAAAGGTGAGCCAGTATCAAAAGGACAACCCCGAAAAAAGAAATGAAATATGTCAGAAATACTATGATAAAAAGAAAGAGGAACTACTGGAACAAAGAAAGGAAAAAATATGGTGCGACTGTTGCAGGAAGGAAGTGAGAAAGGACGGATGGCTAGAACATGCAGGAACGGACAAGCATAGGTACTATATGACATTAGAAGAAGGAGACGAGTTAAGGAGACATGGTAAAGTGTGGTGTAGTACTTGTAGAGTACTAATTACCAAAAAGAATTTTTCAAAACACAAAAGGACAATGGAACACTTAAGACTAGAAGAGCTAGAGAGGAAATAGGCTACTAGATACATTTTATTATATATTGAATGTATCTACTAGTTATTACGTATTTTTTACCAGTGGATGGGACTTCCCCCTTATCCATTTTTTGTTATACCCCCTTAATGTTTATACTCTTTTGTTTTGGGGAGTTTTTCATAAGATAATTTATTGTTTGATGTTTGGGAGGAGTATCTTACCATACCGAAGTATGGTTGGGGGAACTCCCTCCACTACTTATATATACCTACATTTACCATAAAAATCAACCATTCATGTTGGTAAATATACAATCGTCCCATTGGATCCTATGGGATGTGCGGTTCCCGGTTCCAAGTTCCTGACTGCTTCCCGCCGCACTGCTGATGCCTTGCTGGTAGACACAAGTTGATCAAAAAAAACCGCGGGTCCCTTAGGTTCCATTGAATCCTGGTTGTTTCATTATAGTAAATCCCATATATGTGGGGATTATGTTTACATACTTTCCATATATGTGGGCATTATATGTGGGGATTTTTTACTTTCCATTATAGGGATCCTTGTATTAACTTATTATAGTCCCAATATAATCCCCACATAACTGGGTAGGATTTCATCCCCATAATACACCCTAAACAAGCAGGAGCCCTTTTTTCTTTGCTCATTTGACTCATGTTGGAGATCCGGGTCTCGTTTTTACACTTGTCAAACATGATTCAAAGAATCTCAACGAAACATCTGCAAAATCATCATTTTCCTACCAAAAAAAAGCACAGTAATCTGCGAAACATCAGCAAAACCACATGTTCCATCATTTTCCTACCAAAAAACACATGGACATACACTGTACAGAATGGAAGATTTAGTTGGATCCCCGGTCCTCGTCGCTCAGCAATCTGCACATTTGTTGCAAGACCTGCACTTGTTCGCTGGCTCCCTGAACGATTTGTTTGAGGGTGTTTCTTCTGGTATTTGGACAAGTGCCTCGCACAATTTCATAGTTTTCTATTGAATAGCTATTGTAACCTGGAAATACACTGAAATAAGAAACTATATATAATATCTTTAAGGAAATAAGAAACACATATCTTTACTATTGCGAATACCCTGAAGCTGATCATTTCAACTTCACCAGTTTTCATTAAGAAGGAAACCTAATAAAGAATTATCTACAAAGTTCCACGACCACTGTTCATCAAATTATACTTCAAGATCTGTTCGCAGCATTTAATGGTGTCTTCATGAAAGCCAAGCCTCTTGAATCGTCTCTTGCGTGGTCAGGTGGCTCAGATCCTGTCCAATGGAAACCAATCCATCTGAGAAAAAACGGGGCACATAACACCAACCAAAAAGAAACTAAACAAGCAATTAAACAAAAAACATTGGGTCACACAAAAAACCTCTAAATATCCAAAAGAAGTTAGGAAGTTTAACCTTGAAGATACTGAAGATATCCATCTCCCCCAATCTTTTCCAAAATTTGAGTCTCCGCCTCCCATGGCATTCCCTGCCACAAATTGGCAACATTACCAAGGCCTCGCCTCAGCTGATCTTACGATAGATACAACTCATACAATCTCACGGCTCAGATATGGTATGAACATGTAAGAAGATTTGGGACTAAAAAACAACGAAAAGGTCATTTTTTGCGATGTGCATGTTGCAGCTTGCAATATCTTGCTTCTAAACACTTTCAACGACTTCTCCTGAGTCATGTGCACTGCTTGCTTCCGAACCTGGGTCTCTATGGTCTCTTTTTTGTATGGCTGGGACCACAAGGACCATCGCAACTGATTCAAAAACTGGCGACTTTTTTGTTGTATGTTTTTGTGATCGGATTACTTGACATCAACAAAAAAGATTGAAGAAATCATACGACTCGTCATTTTTTCCGTCATATTTTTAGGATAGTCACATTTAAACCGAATCTTTCAAATGTTTTAACCATTGGATTTCAAGGATGGTACATCCAGAAACCACCCACTTGGAAGAATCCACTTACCTAGCACCTTGGCTTTCCCGGCTGTCTGATCTGGATCTTCGATTGCTGCAAGAACACCTGGGGGTGTAAAAATCCCAGGTTGGAAGGCAATCTGGGGGATGTTTGGTGAGGGATAAGTCATTCAAATGTATTATACGTATATATATATACATATTATATATATATATATACACCTGGAAGCCTAAACAACCAGTTTTTTTCATGGATGGAAATGGTGATTTCCACCCATTTTTCTAAGTGAAGGTTCGGACTCATCCAATTGATTTCCAACCATTCAAAAGTGGTTGTCTGGAGGGGGAAAAAGATTGGAGGCTCCAAGAGATATGAAATTGAACTTGTGTGGACTTTGCTTTTGAAAAGTACGCGGAAAAAATGCAAGGTTGCTTAGTTTTTCGAAATGTCGAACCATCTCCCCGATGGTGAATCTTGAAAAATTGCGAATGGTGGTGAAATGGTGCGAAAACCCCTTAGAAACTGCACAAATCAACATGTTTTTGTTGATGCAACAAGCACCCTTACCCCAACCAATCTAACCAATTACCTCCACTATCGAAGCAACCAACCATCGGATTTTCACTGAGACTGATGGCAGCATAAGGTCGAATGAACAAGTTCTTGATCCATGGGATTGTCGATACAACTGGACAGAATTTGCGACCTTGGCATTCGAGTCAAGGTCGCGTCAAGTTGTGGTCATTGGTCCTTTTGAAACAAAAAAAACATCCACAAACAAGATCAACATGTCTTATGGAACGTGAATATCACGGTTTCGTGTTGAGTAACTAAATATAAATGTCTTGACACAAAGACGTACGCAGAACATTTGCATAAGTGTTTGACCTTCACATGTGTAATTTACACCCTGCACATCCTCAATCTCCATCTTGAAAATTGGCTCATGATTGCGAATCTACATTTCCTGTAAATCATATGGATGATCTACCGTACAAACCTCCAATCTCAATATCATCAACCGATGATAGGATTCGGGCATGCTTGTGATGGCAGCCACTCGATGTCCTTCCGCTGGAGCCGCCTTAAGTGGTCACACCACGACTTGGTGGTGTGACGCTTTTGCTGCTCCAATGCTGTTCGGGTTTTCCAAGGGCATGGAGAGAAAAGGTGTTTTTTGAACGATAAAACGAATCTTACCAACATGTACTACGTATCACATAATCAAAATAAAACGAATTGAATAATTAGTTTCTGTTTTTCAATGGATATTAGTAGAATCATCTAGAATCTATTTATTAAAATGATACGACAGTATTTTATCCATAATGCAAAAAAACAGCTTCCACAACTTCCACTTTCTCCAAGGGCTGAGAAACCAGAAAGGGCTGGAAGAAGTGAAGCAAGGTTTCTCGCCGCCTTTCTGAAGCAAGTTTCAACACCCAAAATCTTGGATTTTGGTCATAGGATTAATCATTCATAACTCATATAGCATCCATGTATGGGACGATTGTATATTTACCTACATAATTTTGGTTGATTGTTTATAGTATATAAATGTAGGTAAATATACAATCGTCCCATGGATGTGGGTAATGATTTCGGAAAGTTTCGAATCTTGACTTGTTTTCTCCATTGAGGATGGCAGTGTTTTCCCTGCGGGGCCCCATGGCCTTGGCTGGTGGCGGCAGTATAGAGTTGCAAGCTCACAAATGACTTCGTCGTAGAATTCTTTTGTAACCTGCAATCCGGATCTTGATAAGGACTCCTTGCCATGAACTTAGCTGCACATATGAAGGGTTGTGACTCTGTAACCCTAACTATGTGCAGCCAAGTCAAAGACTTGCAGTTGCTTTGCAACCCAACATCAGAAAAGAACAAATGATTGAGCCATACATAACTGTAATTTAAACGAGAAGCCTTCCCTTATTCATTCCGGAAGAAATAATACTCCTATGCAAGTTTCGTTTTTTCTTGTTGCAACATGTCTGAAAAACGGCCTTTGCCAAGCGATTTCCCTCCAATGCCTCGACGGCATTGCGATGCGACTTCGCCGCCCATGGATTTCGAAGACCGACACATGAAAACTGAGGATGTCACCATGGCCATCGAATCATTCTGCGAGGCGTGTAAGAAATTCATGAAGGCACCGGCGGCTTGTTGGGCCTTGGACAAGGCTCTCATGATCCAAATGGGCGGATGACTATAAAATGGTATTAAAGGTACTGTATTACTATGATATCTATAATGTGATGCTAAGCTGCTAAACTTCATGATTTGACGAAATCATAGGGTATTTCCATGTCATATCTTTATCAAATCATAACAACGGCATAGATTTTGATGATTGTCAATCTATATTAATCACAACCTACATCAAATGATATCATGATACTCTGATAAACGTAGAGAAATGTTGAAGTATCATCTCGCAATCAAAGTCAAATATTGACCTTATTGACCTTTAAACTTCAACCAAGCTGACCGCATCTGCATCACCACCGGAAAGTCAGGCGTTGCTTCAATCAACAACAAAAAATGGTGAGAATGGTACATCAATATCTGGAATTATATATGTTTTATCATTTAATTTACATATTTATATAATCTATATGATATGTATATCTAAATACAACTATATATCCTCTACATTCCGTTATATGATTGTTATATGACTATGACTATCCAACGGCCTCCTTTCATCTCAGATCTTACCATGACTTCACCAAAAACCTTGGCCGCCACACACTGAGACCTTCGTTGGTGGTGCCAATTCGAAGGAGGAAGGTACCAAAAAGCTGTGAGAAGTACCTGCATTTCAAATTTCCAGGTGTCGTGGTTTTGAACCATCCCATTTGAATCCAATATGCTCCCCAGGTAACCAGGTGAAAGTCAAACATATTTGAAACCACCGCTAGCGAGATTTTCTTTGTTTGGTGTCGTGGGGTGGGATTTAGTATGACAGGATGCATAGGGCAGTGCTAAAGATCTAAAGGACTGATGAAAAAATATACAAATCTCATTAGCCTCAATCCCTTCTGAGATATTGACATGTTCTTGAGGGCTTTTTCCAATTCTCCGCAAGATCTTGTTTTAAAAAAAACCTGTTTCCAAACACCAATGTTGACGGAAAAATCATCTTTCCCAAATACCAAGGAATATTGGCGACTCAATCCCCAAAAAATCAACTTGAAATCAAATGTCATCATATATTGTTTCCAAAAATATAATTTTCCCAAAAATATGTTGCAACGAAACTTCCCATATATATACATATATATATATATGATCNGGGGGACTGGGAGGCCGGAGGCCGCCATCATATATATATATATGTTTCCCACATACCCCAAATGAAATTTCTCTAAATCTCAACGTCTGTGCCGTTTCCACCACGACGACTGGATCCCCGGGAAGTTCCGGGTAAGCCGTACTTCTTCACCGCTGCTCCCATCGTCGAGTCGTTGACCGTGAAGAGGTGACCCAAGGCAACGGTGGCTGAGAGCACCTGGTTGCATAAGGTGACTCCGGAAGGTAAAAAACAGGGAAATTGTTTGGAGATGTTTCTAAGATCTCACCCACAGGGCCCCCTGGAAGATACCTAAGATACCCTTCACCAACAGTTTTGTGTATCAATTTCTTTCTGTTTGGGGAAGTTTGGGGTATCTTCCCAGGGGCCCTGTGGGCAAAATCATTGAATGTTTGTTTTTATAATATATAACATATATGTAATGTTCTTTTTACATGTAGATACTAGATTATATCTAGATTACATATTAATAAGCATGTGATTATTACTACGTAGTGATTGTTAAATGCATGTATGTATACACCTGGAACCCAAATGACCCTTGTGTTGCATGGAAAGGGCCTTCTTTTGGAGGGTTCAAAGCCAAACATAGAGGACTACAGCACTAAATAAATATATATATATATATACATATATATGTACGTATATGTACCTGGAACGTGAACCATTCATTTATAAATGGTTTTTCAAATTGGATTCTTTCAAATCTATACATGGGAAACGGATGGAAATCACCAAACATCCACTTTAAATTGTTTGGGGTTGCAGGTATAGATGTATATCCTATAGTATATATATATATATGTCCCAGGGACTCAAGGTATGATTTAGATTGAGGGGGTAGTTTTGGGTAGGTAAATGTAGGTAAATAGATCATATATTGAGTGTTTGGGATATAGATATATCATAAAGTATAAAGCATAGATTATTCGTGTCAATTGCTTTTGCTTTTAAATATCTGTTTATTTTATGACAAAACCAAACATAGGATCTATGCGCTTTGAGAAGAAATGCGGCCTTAATCGAGACATCATTGACCACAAATACTGCAGCCCTTGATAAGGTTATATATTCGTCAATTCTACCAACAGGGAGAATGGTGTGATCTTTTACATCATGATCATTATGTCATCAAACCTGGGAATGAGGGATTTTTTTTTGAAAATTTTGGCAATCGAATTGTCATCCAGGAATTCATTGAATTCAGTGATGTTCAATATATTGAACTGCCATCATACCAGTAGCAGCAAATTTGACAAATTGACATGATGTTTCAGTATATCAATTCCGTTTTCAAGAGACACATCTGGGTTTTTACGCACAACCTCTCAATAATTTTTGTGATACACGGTGACCCTCGGTGTGAACCAAAATTTATTCCAAGGCACTTTACCACTCGGATCTGCGGATGATCCTGCATCACTATGATTCCTCGGGCGAGGAAGATGGCGTTTCACGGCCGATTTTTGGTGGTGGTTTGACTATATGATATATGTAGGAAATATATAAGGAAAAACACGAATTATGATGATTACCCCACTTGCTCAGTTTTGGTATGGGCCCGGTATGGGGAAAAAACGTGAGATCGAAGCAAAAATGAATGAAAACACAATCTATTTGAGGCTGCAACAGAATGGCCTGGAGCAAACGTCACGAAGGAAGCTGATAGCAAGTGTTGCTTTTTGCAAAAGGATTCTTTCTACATTGATCTGACATGGCCTGACCCATGTTGTGAATGTGCTGGATGATCTGACATGGCCTGCCCCTATGACCTATATCAAAATGATCATTGAATGCTGTAGGTGCAGCCCAAGATGCTGCAAAATGGTTGAGGAGCTTCCTTGGCAAGACGGAAATAGGAGGAGATTACGCGCAAGGTGTCATATTGTACATTTCAATCACAGTTCAAACTTCATGTGCCAACTAATCACCAAAATGAAACAGGAAAAGTCAATAGTCATCAGGTGCGGTTCTCTAAAGATGCAAGCAAGATTCAAAAGCAGCGTGTTTTCCTTTGCCATAACCTGTCCAAATGATCGAAAATCATCGAAAATCCCTTCCAGCTTGATACTCGCTGTCAGATCACGTGACCAAAAGTCACATCCTTTTCAAAAGGGCGACGTTCAAAATTGTCCCTCCTGCAAGGCACCCATGATGCACATGTTAAAGTCAGGGCCCGTTTCCAGTAGCTCTTCAATCCTGCCGACAAATTTTGCATCAAGTCACCTGGTCCTTCCCATCGCATCGAGTCATTCGGCACCCCAAAAAACTAAGATTCAGGCACAGTATCAAAGTGTTGCATCGCAAGCACCTGAATTTTTTGACAAAAGATCCATGAATAGTCTTGAAACTGACGAAGGTCAAACTATGGATTCTACATTTGATGATTAACATCATCCAATATCATCTCAATATCATCCTTTTTTTGCAAAACTTACATAATATATCCCCTACCATCCATGGGACTGGTACAGTAGATTTACCTACATGAATGGTTGATTTGTTTATGGTGATTCATGTAGGTAAATATAGCCAGTCCCATGGATGGTATGGGTATAGTTCCTACTTCGCCAGATTGGTCCTGATGCAACGGCCCTTCCCGACGTTTTGCCTTCACGCAGGAGAGCACCAGTTGTCTCACCGAACTGTGTCGCACTTTCTCCACCTTCGTAGAATTCAAAGGACCCAACAATCTTTAGAAGTAAAAATTTAATCAATTTAGAGTAAATCATGATGTCATTTATGTTGTTTGTTTTTTTTATTCATGAAAAACAATGTTTCACCAACAATGGTAATTCAAAATCAAACTTAGGATTCCCTACCAAAAATATGGTGATTTTTTTTGGTGGTCACTGTTGGTTGGGGGCTACTCCAACCTGGCCTCCTCGAAGATGCTGCTGACAATGTTGCCAGTTGCCTCTGGGGTTAGCTCGCATGAGCGTAACAACCTGTGCAAAAACAAAAAGCATCAACATTTTTGTCGGACACACATGGTGAAGGGTATCAAAAGTGTCACTTCTAATTTTTGGTTGAGGTTGCTGCTTAAAAAAATCAGCAACAATGTTTTGGTAAGGTCTTCACAAGTGCATTGCATCTACTCCAGTCATAGCTGCATGGCTGTCTACCTTCGCGCAAAAATGATGATTTCGATCCGGGTGGAAGTTTATTGCAGCACTAAGGATGAGACGTCATGCATTGCAAGCATCAAATGCTGCACCTGGGAGATGCAAAGATATGAGAAAACCACTACCACTATGCACCAAGAAGAAAGAAAAGAAGAGAAAACCGATGAGAAGAAGACTTAGAAGAAACAAGACTAAGAATACATAATACCAACAGCAGGAACAGCAAGGGAAAAAAACAAGAAGAACATGAACAAGAAAAGAGAACAAAAGCTACAAGAACAGGAACCAATATCCACCTGAAATCACATGAACATCTCATGTTTGCATTCTTTGAATTCCGGGCATTGCTGAAAAAATGCATGATTCCCTATGTCGCTGATTTGTCCTCAGGTTTCCACCATTGCTGGCATCGCTTGTGGCAAGCGTTGAAGCAAGCTTCCCACCAGCTGCTGGGAGACGGGTGCCGGATCACCGCGAAGTTCCTCCGTCTCTTCCGTGAGTTTCACACCTCCATGGAGCTGTACGTGAAGGTTTGGATGGTATCGATGTATCAAAGATTGACAAAACGCTGGGAATCTATACGTTGATAAAACCAGAAACTATTAAGATATATATATATATTATATATATATATTATATACAGATCTGAAAAATGGATGTCAATGGAAATATCTTCAAACACACATGAAACATATGAAAAAAACATTGAGATTTGATGCATGGAAAAAAAATCGGCACAAGTTGCTTCAGTGGTCTTCACCCAGGCCTGGAAAGTCTAGTTCCATCTCATCCAATAACGATGAAGTGTCCTACAACGAAAACTCGTTGTCTCAAAATATCTCCACATGCCACATAAATCTGAAAAATCCGAGAGGCTGTATATGTTTGTATGTTATTTTGTTGTTTATTTGTTTCAAATTACTTTGTTTTTTTTCAATTTTCCAAAATCATCACCAGGAACCACGAACCTTCAAAGTGAGGTACTCTTCCGAGGCACCTTAGGTGAAATGGCACCTCTCCTGCGTGTTCCATGGAACAAAATGGAACGTTCCAACCCTTGTGCTGCAGCCACAGGTACCCACTCGAAGATTTGCGGTAAATTCACATCGAGCTAATAGTTGCTGAATGCAATCGATGCTTGCAGAAGCCACGGCCTACGGAATGCTTGGAAGGTGTCTTGTCTGTGTCATCTCTGTGTGACAGTAGGCTAATCGTCAAACTTCTGGCAGCATACATGGTATACAAATACTATCAAATACTTAAAATGAAGACAGGCCCTATATATTCCTCAACGCTTTTAAGATGCTTAACCTATAGGATGCTGACATTGACCTACTGTCCGACAACTTGTCCTTACCATCCCGCCGGCCGCCCTCATTTTTGAAGTCCATCAATCCATGAATTTGTCCAATCGCTTGAGATTTCTGGAAATTCCGACTTTGCGGGCAAAGCGAATGGGCATTCCATTAGGATATCGAGTTGTTTTTTAAATGATTGCTGAATGTATTTCGTGGTTGAATTCATGATGAATTTTGCATCATGTTTTTTTCACTTGATGCTTTTCTCATACCTCACATATCTATATAAGTCGCTCACGGAGTCTTTGTAGTCTTTGTCCTGGACCTTGACGTTACGTCCAGCAAATCCAAGCTTCTCATAGAATTGTCGCGCAGGGTAGTTGCGTTGAATTACATTCAATGCGATCTGGCTCATCTTCCACTTTGATTTCATTGCTTTCTTCACAGCACCATCCAACAAAAGTCTTCCTACTGATCTGCGTTGAAACTCTTCAAAGACCTTGAGATGGCATATAAACAGTGTTTCCTTCTCTTTGTCCAAATATCCATGGATGTAGCCAACAACTTTCCTTAAGGCAAAGCAAACAGCGGAGATCGTTCACCGTCAAAGCATATAAGTTGAGGTCAAAAGTTGCGAGATTCATTGTAGAAAGGTATTTCATAAATGATTCACACGATCTCTCAAAACCCCCAAAGCCAAACCACGCGTTTAATTCATGAAGGCATCTTTTTTTTGGGTGAGTTTATAGGAAGTCTGACGTATTTTTGAGGGAAGGTAGCAAACTCATTGACTATAATTGAACTACAATCTAAACATTGTAACATATCTCTATATGATGTACAATTCAACACACAGGAGGTATCAGGAAATACGGACAAAAAAACATCTGATGTCCCCTAATCCCCTACAAGTAGTATGCTTGCTTACTCAAATTGCCCACAAGGAGAAGTTCTGAAGCATACATACTGTCAATGCTCCACCATGATGGCTTATGATCACATCCCTCAATCCAGTCAATCCAGGACACCTGGACCTTCCAATCATATCAATGTAATTGTGATAAGATAAGATCTTTCCATTTTGGACTCTTTTCTTCCAATCTGGAATCTTCACCCCTTGCCCCTCCCCCCTAAAAAAGGATATATGATATATGATGTATATATATATACATATATTATACGTGTATATAATCTACATATATTATGTATACGACGTATATATGTATATATATATATGTATATAGATGTTGTGACAAGATGTATGCCCAAGTTTCGTTGTTTCTTTATGTACCGCCACCAGTGCAAAGTGTTGACCAAGTTGATTCACTGTATTCTTGATCTGTGAGATAGCTGTTGTCTCAGCAGCTCGAAGCGTTAATCCATCGCACCAATCTTTGGGTCGACACGCTTGAGTCCATAGCTCGCCTTCAAAGAGCTTTGCATGATCCAAAACCAAATCTTTTTCCAGAGCTCTTATATGAGGCACCAAGTTTTTGTTGGGCAAAAGAATCTGGAAATCTGCGGATTCTGCAAGAACTTGACCTTCAAATAAAGGAAGCAAAGTCAATATACATTGAAGCTTGAGAAAAAACATAAAAAAGAATCCCAAAAGTGCCCAAAAGTCTTATGAAATCGTTGTCTTTGCACACATCGATCTGATATGATTTAATTTTGTATTTTCAATCAATCAGCATTGAAGTTCGACTTTCTTTTAATCTTCGCAGACTCATATATAGACCTTTGTTCTTTTCTCCAAACTTTTGCACCAAAGGATTTGCGGGTGATTCTGAGGCACAATTCTCAACAAAATCAACCGTCATTGAGACTGCAAGACACCTGTAGGAATCACATTCTCTGGAACTTTCTGTTGTGCCCAGCGCTTCAAAGTTTCAGGTCCTGCTGCTCGAGATATTCTTCGTTTCTTTGGATTCCCGTTCTCAACGGAAATCAACGTCGATGTCCTTGCGTCGGAGTCGCGCGGATCCGGGTCTCGCGTCCGTTTTTTTCCACGAGTTCCGTTCATCTTCGGGGGGTTCCGCCCCATTTCCACCTCTTCTTTCCACTCTGACAACCGTTGCCTCAGAGGTTTGAGAAATCCACTCTGACAACCGCTGTAAATGGAACGTTGCTTGGCATCGACCAGGCCCAACGATGCTCCATAACGTAGCAAGGCGACGGCCGTATCTACTTCTTCATTTTCCACAGCATAGGTCAAGGCTGTTCTACCCTGACGATCTTGTTGATTTACCTGTGCTGCGTGAATATTGGGAGGGTTTTAAGTAGTAAAAGTTTGTGTATTATTCAAGATTCATAAAAGTTTTCCAAGAAGATGTGCATCATCAATATATTGTCAAAATACTCAAATCTTCACAAATGTCTTTCTAATCCGCTCAGTTACATCCATCCCGAGCTCCTCAATGAAATATCGGCAACATCCAGTGTTTCCTTTTGCCGCTGCATAAAACAATGGTGTTTGTAAGGCAGAGTCTTTCATCTTAAAATCAATCTTTCTTTCTACCAAACGCCGACACATCGACTCAGCTCCGCCCAAAGTGGAAGTCCGTGCAGCAGCAAAGAAAAGGAGATTCTGCTTTGTATGGGCATAAAAGCATTTAACATCTGCCATTTCAATTGCAAAGAATGCATCTTGATCTGGTCCATCACGGACACTGAAAAAATACTCCACCATGGCAATCCAGCTGGAATGAAACTTTTTTGTGAGAGAATGTCGCTAACCTGGATTTGATCATTTGTAATCGTGTCAACACTCAATAGAAAGTCACGGAAAATGACTGGAGTATGTTAGTATGATGTGGTATTGAAACGGAGGATTTTTGTTGAGTCTTAGCGTCCATCATGCATCATCATGCCAATTCACTTACGAATGCGAGTACTATCAATGTCAGTTTCTTAACATCGAAATCTCCAACATGTGATCGATAACAATCAACAAATTTCCTATTTCTGGCGTATCAATATTTGGATAATGGTTAGTATATCCACTCATCATTGAATATATCAACTGATCCTTGCGTATCAACATGTGATCAATATCAACTGATAATTGAATCTGTATTGATACCTCCCTGCTTTTTCCATCCAAAAAAAAGTTTCCGAACCGAAACTTTTTGGCCAGAACCATTTGGCAAGTTGGACATTTTTTGGGGTCTGTATTTCTACCGACAGAACCTGAACAGGCTGCAGTTGTATCTTGGAGCATCTATACAGGTCATGGTGCATGGCCATGTTCCTCATGAGCCCTGGAAAAAAAATGTCAAACTGTCAAAAACTCGGGGATCCTATGGCATTTCTACTGCTTGGCTAACAAATGTTATATACTAGGATTTAATAGCACGAGCATTAATGATCCTTATAACAAAAAACAAATGATGGATAATGATAAGGATATTAACATCCACTAAAAGTCACCTATTGTTTTGATGATCCCTATATAAAATTCCATATTGTATATCCCCTTATTGTGGAAGGAACCAGGAACAACATCAAATCACTGTTTTTTTTTTCCAATGGGGCTTCACATCAAATCCCATGGGACGCACCTTGGAACTGTCACCTAGACGAGGTAATAGCAATGCTAAGCACCTGGGGTGCTTAGGTGGATGGCTGGCATACAGCCATAGCCCAACACCGAAAACATGAACTTCAGAAAACTGGAGAGAAAAAACAACAACATAACAACAACAACGTAACAACAACAACGTAACAACAACGTAACAACAACAACAACAAGAACAAGAACAAGAACAAGAACAAGAACAAGAACAAGAACAACAACAACAACAACAACAACAACAACAACAACAACAACAACAAACTGTTTCTAAGTTTGGACCTTTATGTTGGGTTCAAAACTTGGCTTCTTCGTAGTGTTTTTGCTTCTCCCCCATGATGGTCAATCACCAAGCTCTGCACTCGCACCAATCACCCATGTCATTGTGACCTAGGGGGCTGTTGGGTGGACAAAACGAGGGGATCCAAAATGAATACAGTAAATCGTGTAGAAATGATTTATCATGATTTATATGATATATATAATTATGCCATAATATCAATGCATTAGAATTCTACCATGATAATGTGCATAATCAATAATCGTCTATTAAATTGACAATCTCAAGATCAATCCAGTTTCTCTCGTGCCAATGTGCATTGAATCAAGATCCGGACCTTCTTCTCCATCAGCTGGAATGGAAACAATTGGTGCCGCGCGACAAATTTCTCCTGTTTGACAAAAAATGCAATCGGCAAGTTGACTATTTCGAATATTTCGAAAAAATCGAATCTGGATCCCTATCGCGGAAACCAAAACATGGAAGGAAGGCCAATCATCTGCATACAAGTCCAACCTGAAAATCCGATTCATTCAACTCTCCAAAAACTCCAGGGGTTGGTGCCGAGATCTCATCTGGCTCCAGAAAATGGGATGAACAAATATCGGCGCCGGATCTTTCGGGGGGATTTTTTTTCCGCGTTTCGGACATGAAACACCGTTGCCCTGATTTTTAAGCCGGGTACGAACTGCTTCGATATGGCTTCTGGCACCCACTTTGTGTATATCCTCAACAAAACAACACCAAGGAGAATGCAACCATTTACCCTCCCTAAAACAAACATAGCCCCTGAACATAGACCCCTTGGAAAAGGAGATTCCTATTGGAAACCACCATTTTCAGGTGCTATGTTGGTTTCAGGGAGGGTAAAGCTTGACATGTTGGAAATCTTCGGCGATTTCCAGGTCGGTTGGTCGATACAAAAATGGATATTCCTAATCTCCGTCCTGCAAGAGCCGGGAGATTCCAAACCAGTCGTGCACATGGAAGAGCAAAGCCTTCATCAAACCTTGGTACAAGCTTTCTGCTGGGACCCAGGGATGACTGGGATGACCTGTATCTATTGAAGGTATCATCAAGAAATAGAATATACAGAAATATACAGAACTACGAGTGCAAAAATAGAATGACTAAATCCTGAATCATGTTTAGAAACAGCGTGAATGTGAGAATGTCATGTAGTAAAATGTTAACTTACTAGAAATCCTTTAAACATGTCCCGAAATGACCTGAAAAATGGCTTTCACCACCACCAGCTAAGCACCGTGACTTGTCAATGATTTGATGCGTGAGACCTGGGCAAATCCATGGGATTGGTATATTTACTCACATGAAAACCCACGAAAATCAACCAAATGTCGGTAAATCTACCATACATGGATCCTATTCTCAATGATGATATCTATAAATGAAATATTTTAAAAAATGTGTATATATATATATACTGTATATATATATATATATATAGAGATAGAGATAGGATCTACAAGTAATCCAGTAGTCTATATTCTGCAACCCTTCCATAGGTGCATTAAACCCAAGTAGTCTTGAAAAAGTGAAGCACTCCATGTTTTTTTTCGCTTTTCGGTTTTTTAAGCGTCACGGCCCTCGGCCATTCGCAGGATGCTGCTGATGAGATGTTTTGCTTCACAGCTTTGCTGAAGCGGAAGCAAGCAAAAGGAACTTGGATTGACCGTCAGGCGGAAGTGAAGAACAGAAAAATCATATGACAGGGACGTGTTTAAAGGTTGAAACGATAATATCTAAAGAGTAAGCCATGCACATGCCTCCAAAGGATTGTTGCTGCATGTACCAAAAAAGATATATACACATCATATATGTATGCATGTATAAATCCTACATGCATTTCAAGAGCTAAAAAATGTGTATCCATCTCTAAACTATGGGTATACATGGTTTTGTAGGTCAACCCGTGTGAAGATACAAGCAATCATCACACCAAACACAACAACAGCAACAACAACTATTACTACTACAACAACAACAACAACACCAGCAACAACAACAACATCATCAACAACAACAACATCATCACCATCGTCATCATCATTATCTTCATCATCATCATCAACAACAACAACAAACAAGGCAACACATGACAATATTACTAGATACGTGAATCATCTGCAACAATTCATTAACGCCGTCCAACTGCAACATATATATTCCGAATATTCCATAGAACGAAATAAGTGTTCTCCAAAACTTTTGCTACTCATATCTGTTCATCCACGAAACAAAAACAAAAAAAACATCAGAAGAACAATCCAAGTTCTTCTCTTGCTGTCCAAATCTGGCCCAGTCCAGGACCAAAATATTCTCTTTAAAAGTGTGCAGGTTTTTTTCAGCCTCGTTTCAAGCGGTCAAACTGAGGTTGCACCGGCTGTCACAAGTAGTTCAGGGCCAGGAATGTCATTCTGGATTCCCTTCTAAGATGAGTTATTTCTGCATCCTTAAACATTTTGAGAAGCCAATGTGAACTTGTCAAATCTACACCGTAATTGGCAGTGATGTTTTTCCATGTTTTGTTCGACACACTCTGCTCATAATTCTGGCAAAATTCAGTAACTCAGTAATCACCAAGCGTTGAATCTACAAAAACAAGGAGTGTCTGAAGGTTTGAAACATAGATCTCTACATTGCTGGTAGAACCGTTTCTTTCTGCACAAACTTGCGTTCTTCGGTTGAACTGTTACAACCGCCAAGTGGTGGGGTTCCGGATGGTTTCACAACCGCCCATCCTGGGAAAAACCGACATAAAAAGTGATGAGAATCTTCGTTCCAGACCATGAACAAACATGATGCTAGTCTAGATCTGGAAAAAACATGAAAAAACATCGAAACCATATAAATCGCTAAGAATCCATGCAGCCTATTATTCCCTCAAAAATCTAAAGAATACTTCAGGACTTCCTGTGTTCAGGCCACTTGCCTACTTGCAAGCGCATGTACAAAGGCGACATTGAAACAAAGACACATTTGAGAGCCCGTTTTAGAGCTCTTTCTGCCAGGGCCCATTTCGACCCGAAAGCACCCCCCTCATGTTTCGCCTGCCGCAAAGACACGCCGGAGGTGATTGACGCAAGAAGGTATCAGAGTTGAAATGCAAAATTGGTGAAAAATCTGAAGCCAGGCAAAAGCGCAGCAAGAGCATGCATTGTAGAATCAACAAGTCAAACTTCAGGTTCCACGCCTAAAGCCCTGGGGGCGGGCCGAACCCAGGGGGAGGTGGCAGAGCGAAGCCAGCAACGATCAACTGAGCCAAGCACCGAAGGCTGTCTGAAGAAGCGTTTAGCCGTACACGTTTAAGTTTCGGACCATATCGATGTCTGCCCGCATACGGGCGACTGCCGGCGCAACCTTGCGCAAGATCGTAGCACACTTGCTGCTTGCAGAGAAAAACCTAGAGAAATTAGTCAAGCAACTTAGCAAGTCCGGCCTCTTCCGCAGCGCAATCGACGAACTTCGCCAGTTCGTCACGCCGTGTGATCTGTCACGTCAGTGCTTTCCAACCGAACTCTGCCAACATCAAAGCAGTCCAGCCACCATACACTTGTTTCCCCCAAAAAGCAATGGAAATCTCATAGATGAAAAATGACAAGGCCATACAAGACCTTTCATGCCTCTGCATCGAGCCGGCGCTGGACAGCGGCCAAACTCGTGTACACCTGACAGACGCAGCCACGCAGCAAGCTGAATGGCTTTCGCTTTCCTTGTGACAACGAGGTGGGCCCCCAATCAGCCTACCAAAATGAATGCAGCGAGCAGGAGACATGGATAAAGTAACCCCCAATCAGTTTGGCCTCCTCTCGCTGAACTGCGAGCCGTTCCACCTGCATAGTAGGAAATTGGTTTGTGTTTGACAACCGTGGCCGTCCCACACCCGAGCATGCCAGAGGGGAACCCCGAGCGCCAACACCAACAAAGGGTTAAAATGGTTGAAAAGCTACAGGGCTTTCCAAATCATGCAATGTACTCCAGGGAAGGGAAAACTTGGGCAATTTGGAAGCGTGGCCAGCCTGCGCTTCGATGTCAAAGGGCGCCGACGCTGGGACCTGCAGTCATGGTCGCGTCAAACCCAAAGCGGCTGAAGCCCATCTCACCCAGGTCACCCGGCCCTCATGCGCCATATCACAACCAGCAGACTCAGCAGACCGATGCCCTGCGCATGCTCCAACGAAATCAAGCTCTTCAGCAAGCGCGCCGCACGTTTTGCCGAACAAGCCGGCTACACGCAAACAATGGCCAATGTGAGCATCGCCGCGATCCAAAGGTCCTGAGCTGCGAGCCCTCAATCTGCCAGCAACCGACCAAATGGCGTTGACAAAAAAACTATTATGGAACCTAAACACAGTTTTTACCGGTATGTCTGGGGATGTGGCTTCAGAGTGCTCTCCCGCCCGATAGGCGGCGAGAAGTTCCGACGGGGAGCGGGCGCAGGGCCCATTTGGCCTTGCATGAAGGCAACCCTTTGCAACGCAAGGGCTGAAAGCTCGGTCTCTCAAAAACTGTTCTTGGCCAGTGGCAAGCTGATATGGGCGTTGAAAAGCACCGGCATCCTGCCACAAGCCCAAGTTCAATGAACATGATTTGCCAGTTCGCCATGTACGCTGGACAAGAATGGGCTCACATCAATTCAACAACCGTGCAGAACACTGGAAGCAAGCAATCTGCGCCTCAGCAGCCACTAACCACCAGCACAACGATCGGATATCGCAATCAAGCTAAACAGAAGCTGCAGAAATACATGGATTTGGACAGCTGACCCCTTTCACTTCTCCGCCTTGATAATATTTAGCTCTGTGAGAATGCTTGGCTCCCTGTCATTTGGGTAATTGATGGTAATTGGTTCACTGGAAAATGGTTCACTGCATTTGAATGCATTTGAAAGGACCAACTACTATTGGAGGGACGCCCATTTTTGGACTGAACCATTTTTCACGGAACTATCCTAAAGGCAAAGTAGTCCATCTCCCACCAAACAGGAAGGGCTGCTAGGGGATATGTGATCCTTCCCAGGAGGGTGCTTCGCATTCCTTTAAAAAAAAAACTTGGGTCTTGCTTTGTGGAGTACCTTTCCCGATGATACCCATTTCCTATATCCTTTGTCACTTTCCGCCATCACCAATTTCTGACTTCAACAAAAAATCGGTGCTCGCTTTTTGTGCTCGCTGCGTTTTACGGTCAAATTTTGGCCTCGTCCAAGCAACAAACTTTTGCCAAACCAACGCAATCTGCGATTCAATCACAAGGCAAATCTGCCTGGTCATTGCATGAAATACACAAGTAACAATACAAAGCAGCTTCAAGATTGCTCCAGTAATCAGCATTTTTGTTTCTAAGAAAGTGACCGAGTATGAAGGTCTGCTTTTTGAAAATTGATTTAAGACTCGCAAAAAAAAAACAATATGCAAATAAAACAGTAGTACTACGTAGTACAAACCATATTAGTTGCTATACAAATTACTGTACGTACAAGTTGTTTTATTTTTTGAGTTTTCTCACGCCATTTCTGCTGGCCAAACTCAGGACCATCAATCATTTTATGGGATTCAAAAGTGGGAATTGACGGTGAATATTTACATTGAAAATTGAAAAAAAAAAGGTCCAAAACACGACCAAAACCATGCCCAAAACAAGTCTGGTCATCATCATTGGTCTTCTCGATTTTTTTTTCGTTTCAAATTTTAAATTGCCTCAATCCCAAAAATGAGTTCATAGTTCAAAGAACAAATATGAATTAACATAGACATAAACAATGATCTTCAAAGTTTGCTTCATCAACCACATTCTTCCACCTGCTTTTCGTTCCCTTAAAAAAAACGAACCCTTACTCTCCAGTAAACTAACATAGCTCGCCGTGTTAGTTTACTTGACTAATAACTAACAACAAACGCCCCTGAATCAATAGGCCTTTTGGGCCCCTTTTTAAGGAATCCAACATATTCCAACTACCACCCATTTTCAGCTTGGAAATTTTGTTCCTTCCCTGCCGTTTGGTCGTTTTTTTCGCGGAAAATTTTCCTTCCGGCAAAAAAAATCTTCCAAAACATCGAGAAGACGAGAGTCCGAATCTTCCAAACCAGAAAGCCATCGAAGGCTCCATCCAGGTTCAAAGACTTTTCCATAAGGCATACGCCAGCTCCAGAAAAAACCCTCCACCACAAAAGGCGGCTCAGGAGAATTTTTTTGAGAATTTTCCGAATTTTTTTGTGGATTTGTTTTGTTTTGTTTGTTGAACCCCGGAAATCTCCCCTATGTTTTGGTTCAAGAAAGTTTCTTTTTTTTAGAGGAAGGTCATTGTTAGCAATGTTTTAGATTGACATGATATTAATATTCAGTATGATTCAGTATGATCATTTCAATGCTTGAAAATTCCCAAAAGAAGTATCCAAGCTGCAAAACCATTCCCTACTTTCTTTTATTTCGCATCACCAAAAAAAAACACGCAAAACCCCTTGCCACTCCATATATGGATACCCATCCCCGACCTGTATGCCCACTGAATCCCATGCGCTCAGTTGTTCCTGTAAAAATGCCAAAAGAACTTGTCGATCCTGACATGCAAAAAGAGCTTCTTCACCTCAGCCACGGTTGGAGTTTGAAACCACATGGAAAC
The DNA here is from genome assembly GCA_000507305.1 of Breviolum minutum Mf 1.05b.01. Classification (NCBI taxonomy): domain Eukaryota; class Dinophyceae; order Suessiales; family Symbiodiniaceae; genus Breviolum; species Breviolum minutum. The sequence continues at coordinate 46,686 of DF240333.1, read as the reverse complement.
ATGCCGCAGCTCGAACGGTGCCACGGTTTGGGTGTTTTTGTAAAGCCGAACTTTTTTTCAAAACAAGCAACCGAACGCCAAGAAAATACCTCGAATCAGTTTGGTTTGGAACTCCAAACTTCCAAAATTGAGAAGTTAGGTCAAGGTGCTTGTCCCTGCCGAGAATTCGCTAACTGCCATTTGCACTCCAAACTGGTTTTGGAACTTCTGTGCAAAGGAAGAAGCACATGTCTGCATCTTCTGCCTCTCAAAATGAATGATGAAAGCAGGATCACAACCAGAAATCTTCAAAAAAATGGACAACTTCCATGACTCCTTATGGAGAAGTCACATTCTGCTTGAAACGAGTCTTTCAGGGTGAAGGGCTACAGCCACAAATCATCACAAATGTACAAAGCCGCTGCTCGGCAAAAGGAACAAAAAACATACAAGTTGCTATGGTCAGCAAGTACTTTTGTCCTTTTCTTGTGCTGGAGACAAATTGCGCAGTGCCAAACACTTGGAGGAAAAATCGTGAATAGAACAGAAATCGCGTTGTAAAATCATGGCATATACGTTGAAATATGGTATTGAAACACCTTTCAATCATGTGCCAGTTGCCCACTTAGCCTGATAATTTCCAAGGGTGCATCGCATGCTATTGCTCCACCTTCATCAGTTCTTATGTCACACTGCGAATCCCAAGCAACATACCAATGTTGGTCTGCCACCACCCAACTGGAACGCTCGGTATCAGAGAAGGTCTTATGAAACCATGGGACCACAGTAGCAGTAAAATTCTTGAATGCCGTGTCAATCATTTGCATATAGAGTTTCTTCCCTTCTCGTGGAAGCTTCGAAATTCGAAAGACTTGAGCAGCATCTGCTAACCTGGTTGATGGTGGAAAAACCCACCTGAAAAATATGCTCGTCAAATTGGACATCTTTCCCAATTATCGGGGTGAACAAGTGAAAAATCATTGAGTTGCCACCACCGAGTCACCATCTCAAGACATCATCTTCTGAAGCAAAGTTTTCTCCAGAATTCAAGTGGGCCGGCTCGTTCATAACTGTGAGACCAACCAAACCTCCGTTTCGTTGCGGGTTCACAAAACCATTTGGATGAAAGAGATTAGTGGCTTCACCAACAACCGAATAACCAGGTCCTACATCATTCAACTCAGTCGAATAGAACTGACTTAACACTCAAAAATCAAAACAATCCACCCGTGCTTCAAACCCCCCCAAAAAAATACAAAGCTTCCTGGAAAGTCCATTCCAGGATGGTCTTCGAAACACCAAGAGACCTGATTTAGCTTCATCATTCAAATGTTCAAGCCATCCTACTGCAGCACCAACAATCCATAAACCAACCTGTGAAAGTTCAGTATGACCAATCAATGTCTTGTTCCTCCAAAAGGCTGGCTTTTGAGGCCAAACCTTAGGATGGGAAGCTCCCTAAAGTGACTGGAAACAAAAACAAATCGGCCGGAATGGAGAATAATACATCCAACAAAACAGTCGCATAAAAAAAAACAATGTAACAAAAAAAGGTGTTTCAAATGGAAGAAACACCATTGTAGGTGCCTGAGGAAGAACCTCCTGGAAAGGCATGTAAATCTAAAAGAACCCGGATGCCATGTCTTGAACAACGAACCAAAAATTCCTCTAGCCAATCTCTTGGAATGGTCGCAAATGCAACGCGATCTGTGTAGAAAGGATCTGGTACCTCCGATGGAAAAACTGAGGATGACAAAAATGGTGAAAGAGTCAGTGAAAATTGTACGAACACTGTGAACAGTATATTTATATAGTAGATTCATAATATTACATATAGTATAATCAAACATATTTAAAAAATATGATCATTCCCCCCTCGAAATCAAGGAAATAAAATCACCTTCAACATCTTTTGGGTACAAAAAAAACCTTACTTCAAATCACCCCAGCTGCAATGACGGTATCCTTCTTGGGATCATGCGAAGCATAGATCTTTTGATCTAATGGTGCTAAAGCATCAGCAAAGGCAGCCCATGTAATTGGCAAACGTACCATCTGTAAGCCCAGTGAACTGATTGCAGATAAATCACTCTCACCAATGAAGGAATGTCGATGTGCAACAAAGGTTTGGATGGTGAAATTGGAACCTGTCTGAAGTGAAGAAAGGAGAAATGAATGGTATCGGAAGTTGACTTTTATACTGGGAGGTGAATACAGAGTCTGATGATTGATTGGGAATATTTTCGAACACATATGTGAATTATGGTGTTATGAGTTCTCCTATGTTCGTCTCTAATACATACTCGGATCTCATACTCGGTTATAACTTTTGTAAAACAAGAAACGATGGTGTCGACCACAAAATTGTGTGAACAATAGGGCCTCTGCAAAAAAAGGTTGGGATACAAAATTAGTGTTTTCAACCCGCTTGAATCATATAAGTCAGGAAGAGTCAGGATCATTTCCCCAAACGGTGCTAAAAATAGAAAATAGAATTTCAACTAAACGCCCATCAAAAAGAGAAGGATGATGAGATGCTACATCTTTGACATGATCATCCAAATAACGTTGGTTGGTTGCACCGTTTGCATCTTTGAACAAATCCAAGACACCTTTGCTTCTGTTAAGCTCAAAGGTAAGATTCCCTTCAGAAGTCCATGGGATGCTGCGAAGTGGAGGTAAACAACGACCTTGACCATCGTGATCAATGGTCGATACATGTAAGCCAGAATTTCCTGAATAGAACCAATCTTCTAAGCATAACCAACCTCCTAAATTCACACCAGCCAGATGACCAGGTAATCCTCGCGTTTTCGCCACATGAGGAGTTTGGAAGCTTGAGAACTCATTGGCACTCTCCCAACATATCAAGAAAGTGATTCCTATGAGTGCAAGTGCCAAGAGTTGTTTTCGCCACGTGTAAAGCCATTGTCGGATACCAAAGAATTTGGATGCAGCTTCTTCGGAAACATCATCATTCAGTGGAACTTCTCGTCCAGACTCCATGAAAGCCATGGCGTGAAAACGACGAAGAGTTGAGATTTGTTGTGAACTTCCGCTGCATGCATAGTTTCTTCCATGGTTTCTGTTGGTTTTTTGTCCAAGATCTTGGGAGTTTTTTTCTAAACTCGCATTTTGTTGGGTCTGGAGCTGTGTCAACATCAATTCTGCTTGGAAAACAAATTCTAGAAGCCGTGAAGCCATGACCCAGGATTAAAACTCCCCTCTTGATCATGATTCAGATCCTGTTTTGTTTTTCTTGAACCTGCCCTCCCCCCCCCCAAAAAAAAAAAATAGAAGCTACATCACCCAAAGTCACACAGAAATTCAAGGTCAAGTACAAAAAAACAGACCTCAACAACAACAACAACAACCCCCCAACCAACCACCTTTGCATCCCAGGCTGATCACAACTGACCGACCCGGAGGTTGTTGGAAATCCCTCGGTTTTCTTGAGCTTTCCGGACATTTCCGCAAGATCCAACCTCTTGTGGCAGAGATACCAGAAGTACCTGGTAGCACCACGAGTCTCAAGGGGCAAGCCCAACAAAGACAGGGGTCATGATACATATATATAATATATATATATACATATAAACTACATGCCACCGACCCAAGCAAGTGGCACTAATATATGGGCAATCCTTCAAACATTTTATCTTTGAGAACCTACAGCAGTTTGACACCAAAACCCAAAATGAGTGCTGCATGGATTTGTGCTAAAGAAATCAACATCAAAAAAGTAGCCAACATGGAACATGTGGCATCAATGGCATCAACAAATTTGATCTCCCCTCGCTCCACCAGCCTGGAAGGCGTGCTCCACTAACATCCCAAAGAGATCTGATGGTAGCTGAAGAGGTAACAAGGTCAAGGAACCTCAATCAACTCCAAAAACGCCACCCAAAACGCCACCAGAAATAAGGTCTTCTATCCAACATCTGTTTTTTTTAAGGAACATTTGGGGGGTTTGTCAATAAATTTATATTTCTGGTGCTTGTAGCTTTGAAAGGGGGTAGCTAGAATTCTCAACAAACCTGGAAAACCAATGAAAACCAGTCGAAAACAACCATATTTGATCATCAATGAGTCGAAGCCAGCGTTCTCCATCACAGGTGTCTTATTGCATCTCAATATCACCCTAACACATATTCCAACTGGTTCTTTTCAACACCGTGAAACATCAACAAACGCAAACCTTCTCTCATGCTCCAAAATGGTCTATGCTTCCCTTGTGTTCCTCATCAACTGTCTTTTCGATTCATTTCATTTCATTTGTTCTTTTCCGATGCAAAAGTGGAAACTCACCAAGATCCTGACTGATGGCATCCAAACATGGACACAACCTTGTTTCAGCTGACCAAAGTTGGGATGCCACTTTTTTTCATCGTTCAACAGGGAGGGAAGGATATCGAAAAAACATTGCTAAATATAACTAAAATGGTGAGTTTCAACTCCCCAAACATATCAAAATGCTTCAAACATGGCTTCAAATCTTCCCTCAAGTAGTTGTTGGTGGAAATTCCAGACATCTTTGGAATTTTGGACATCCACTTGGCCGATTGGCCCTCTGAAGCTTCAGTTTTTTTTTAGGCCCAGGCAACTCATCCAAGAATGCCATCTTGTCCACCTCCTGGTGGAATAAATTCCACGGTTACCCAACGGGTAAAACCAACCAACAGCATCCAACAGCTATACCCCACCTGTTCTTTTGGCACATCAATGAGTGGAAGCAAGGCCTCAGCAAGTTCAAAAGCCACGACTTCCTTTTGATTTAAGAAGCAAATACCTTGGGGAGTATTTGAGCTTAAAGAACTCCTGAGGATTTTGCATATTTTTCCGCTGTTTTTCCAGATAATTGTGCGTCTATCAAAATGACATCCAAACAAATCATCTCATCAAACCCTTCCGTTATTTTTTTCACATCTTTTTTCTGTTTTCAAAGTTACAACGAGTCCTTGGATTTTCTGCCAACCCCAAAAAACAACGGTACCCTTTTTCCCAAAAAAAAAAACCTCCAAATTCCACTGAAAATTTCGCCTCTAAGAGCACGTTGCGATGTTTGGTGAGTGCCTGGCGCCAGGCGTCGTTGGTAACGAATCGTTGGTTTTCGCAGCTGAGGTGGGTTTAGTGTTGAAATCCATGTGTTTTTTTTGTACATTTCAAGTTGGAGATTGGCTCTGATCTTTTTTGCATATAGATCTAGAATCTGGATCACCTTTTTGCATTCTATGATTCGTTGAGGTTGTATCATGGTGGCATAGTGTTTTTACTTGCTGGTTGAGCCACCCATCTGAAAAATATGCTCAAATTGGATCATCTCCCCAGGTTTCGGGGTGAAAATGTCACAAAATCTTTCAAACCACCCCCCGGTTTATATGAATTTCCTTTAGGTAGATAGTATGCTTTTCATTTGATCATTATTGTTTTTGAAAACTGAATGAAACGCTTAAGTACTGGAATGACACCTTATAATATAATATGAATATAATGATATATACCGATATACCATGAAATTGTCACAATTTCATTAAGAAAATATTCTTCCAACCCCTCATTTTTCAAGGGCTATGTTAGGTTTTCGTGGATCTACATATTTCTACTCCTATCTTCCATCTTTTCCCACGAAAAATTTCCCAAAATTTTCCAATCCAATCGCCTCGCGTGTTGGACTGTCTTCACTCAAGGCTGATAAAAGTGATTCTGGTACCACCTGCAACCAGATCAACTGGTGTCATGTTGTTGTTGCTGAATGGCGCGAAAGACTGTACAAGTACAAGTAACCAAAGATAACAAATGAGAGAATCATCAGCACATCTAGAAAAATACATTCATATATACCTGGACCTTCTGGTCACTGTTTGTTTTTTGGGCGAGCCAAATTTCTAGGCGAACCCCCAAAATTGAGAAATCTCGAAATTTTGCTTTTTGTCACTTTCCCACTCTACTAAGCAACACCTGTGTTTTTTGGGGATCTTAGCACCCACAACTCTTTCCTTCAGTTCCCTTTCCATCCTTTTCCAATTTCCCCCCCTTGCCAACTTTCTTCGGTTGACATCTTGGTGGCCGCTGCTGGCTTGGTTGGGCCAGGGCCTCAAATTTTGGCCTAGAGAGGTGTGTTTTCACGCTCCTTAGACCAAACGTCACACACTCCAGCTAGATACCTCTGCAAAACACGTCGTTCCGAATGCGTTGCAGCAACGCGTCGACTAATCAAACTAGTCCTCCCTATGAAATCTTCTGCTTGGGAGCAGCTATAAGAAAGAGGGTTGAAGCTTTTGTATCCTTTGGATGCACACTGCCTCATGTCTAAAAGAACATGATGGAAATAGTGAAGTTTCGGACGAAATACGAATAGAGGTCGTTCCATGTGTAACCCCAAACTTGCAAGTTTGGAGTAGCACCGAAGGAAAGTCATTCCATCAGTCACAATGCTGTTCGCAACACTGGGTTCCTGGGCTAGGCTGGTTGGGAATCAAAGCGCTGTATTGCAATTGCTTTATTTTTTTTAAACAATCCCAACCTGTTGTAAAACATTCAAGGGGGCCCAAACTTACCAGAAAAAGTGTTTGTGGACAAAACAAGGTTCTATCCAAAGATCTGCATTATATAAGCTCTTCATACATGCCCCCAAAGCACGTGCTGAAACCTGGATGTAGTAAAGGGCTCTTTCATTCGAAATTTTCTCCGGGTACAGCTCACAGATATCCAGGATGAATTTGACGATCTTAGAAGTATCACTTGCTTTCGACCAGGTCCCAGTAGGAAAGGTCTTGGTGTAATCCAAAAAGTTGAGCACATTTCTGGTGAACTTGTAGGTGTGTGTGGTGATATGGTGCATTTTTTTCCACAGTTTCCAAGAACTATTCAATGAATCCAGCTGCACCTCCACACTCCCCCCAGCAAATATGGGTCCCATCATGCAAACTATGGCTGAAGCAGCATAGTCCTGGCCAAAGCCAGCTAAGTAAATGTGAAAAAGATCAGGAAGAAGAAACCTGGCAAGCTGCATGGTGTAGGGTGGAGACTCACGTATGATGCTCGGCAAATCGTGCCAAGGCAGCACATCACGAAAGTCAGCCATCGCAGAAAACCAGCGTGGATTCTCAGTGTGGATCTCCTCAAAAGGATAGGACAGGTCTCCAGCCGGACACAGCCAGCAGCATTGGCCTGTGGTGCTGGAAGGGCGGTTGGGATCGACAGGCCCTTTCCTGCAAGTACTATACCACCTCTTCAAATTTCCTGCTTTGGCTTGGAACTTAAGGTCTGCTTTGAGGCCAATGTTCACTAGTCGTATGCATCGCCCTCCACTAAGTGTAACTCCTTTTGTCAAACATTCCGTTAAGTCTCGTCCAAATCCAGCAATCATTTCATCAAAAGCATCATAATTTTGTTGCCATGACCATGGCATGACTCCCCACAAATAGTGGGTTCCAAAGCTGTGGCCTAGCAAGTTCACTTGCATTGATTTCCTTTTCAATGACCTTATGTTGGGGTCCTTCAAATTCTTTCGGCCACTGCCACTACCAATCACTGGAGACCAATTGAAAACCAGGAATTCTTGTTTTTTGTATCCTCTGCCACCATCGCAATGACAAACAATTGGAATACAATCTCCACGGTCGATGCGTTGATATTCTGGGATACAAAAAAGTCCAAAGTCAGGAAAACATTGTTCAAAATTTTTCCAGAACTCCCGAAGTGTGTCGGCTGAAGTAGCAATGCTTCGTCCACCCAATAGTTTGTTCAAGTGGCCTTCCTTGGCCATGTAGTCCAAGAAATCTAGGGGTTTGAGTCTCGGGTACCCATCTAGGTAAATTCCAGTCAATGGACTCAAGTCAATCGGCAAACTGAGATGGTATTCCCGAAGAAGTGGATGAAGTTTCTCTTCAGCGTTGTCATGGCTAACTTTCTTCAGCCCCAGTATAATTGGACAAGAAGCCACAGCACTAGAAGTTCCCTTCGCATCGGCCCAGGAACTCTTTGCCATCTCTGCAATTTGGCTGCAGGGCACCTTAGAAGCGGCCGCAAGTGGAACCAGAGTATGAAGTGGTGGGCAAAGGTTTCCGAACTTTTCCAAACTTAGTAAGGTTGCAAATTCAAATTGTTTATAGGCAGTTGAATGGTTTATCATCAAGCTCCATCTCAAGAATGGCAGGACAAACGCAAAGGTGTTTTTTGTCCCCAATCGACAGGTCATCTTGGAATTGCAGACTTGAAAACTATGTAAGTGAAGTATGGGCCTTCTGCCATTCGTCTACCTTCACCACCTGGACGAACATTTCTGTTTCCAGGTGTATCTTTATAAATTTGAATCAAAATAGCTTCCATCAAAGCTACCTCATCCCACGTGGACCCACAAAACACTACATGCATGCACTTGAATTTCTCCTGGCAGAAGTAATAGCCTGGAGATGGGTTTAATTCATCGACATTTGGTTTTCTATAAAAACGGTGCAGTGGGTTTGCTGTAATGCCGATTTTGAAGACCCTTGGGCCCTCATCCAAAACATGTGCAATTTTGTTTTTGCACCACTCTAAGCTACGGCCAGCATTGGCCGTTGCAGGTGGCAGCTTCAGCCAGACAAGACCGTCTCTGCCTAAGCCCTCAGTGATCAACTCAGTGAGCCTAGCCATTCTTCGCAAATCAGGCTTGAAGAGCTCCAAGATATGTGCATCACCTTAGTTGCTGATATTTCCTATCAAAGATATAAAGTCGGAGGGACAAGGTATTTGACATCTAACATCTATATCAATTTCAGCGAGTGAGCCAAGTAACTTGGATTTGAGTTGTCACAGCTCAGCTTGTGTCGATATTGATTTATTGCAGAGAGTTCTTTAACGTTGTTCAACTTGAAGCTGGGCAACGCATGGGCCCCCGAAGATCTGATTCTCTTTGCCACAGGGCCTACCAATCCGGGAGATACAAAAACGCCATCATCTACATTTGAATGACATTTATTTCCAACTCTGTTTTTAATGCTGAGAAAGGTACAGGGCATTGGGGTCCAAGGACCGGCCATTGCTAGATTCACCATTCAAAGAAAAACCTAGCAGTTCCTCTAACCAGGACGTCTCTTCATCCTTCATTACAGCCAAAAAGCTGAAGGGACGGCATTTGGGTTGAGGAAAACTTGGGAGTGAAGTGACCAAACGTGTTTTTGCCCCACTATCCCCACTGAGGTAAGCACCCCACGGCCAACAAGACCAGCCAAGAACTTGGCCGTTTCAGATGGTTTCTGCGGTTCACCTGGCATGGATACGTTTTGTTACAACAAGGAAAAGGGTAAAGGTTTGTTAACCAGCTTTGATCTTTGTGGTTTGTGATTGTTGCTTTGCTCATACAAGTTGGCAGTGCATAGCCAGACACTTGGTTTTCAATCCCCCATACCGCATACCTAGCTGCCTAGCTATCACTTCAGCCAGTCAGTGTCTCAACTACACGGATGGTAAAACGTAAAGCTCGGAAAGTTGATGGGAAGTCACCCCATCTCACCCCAATTGGAGTTGATAGGAGGGCCACTCCGCACGTTGTTAAAACAACATGTTTTGGAATGGGACCAAGTATCACTCACTCCCAAACCCAAGAAGCTCCCTCAGTCAGTATTCTCCTTGTCCTTTTTGCCCTTTTTCACCAAAGGCCTGAGTGGCTTGGAGGAAACAGGGTTCTTTTGACGTTCAAAGATGACAAAAGTATATCAAGACAAAGGTTATTATGGGTAAAAGCTTTCTACCCTTAAAATCATCATAGTCCCTCCTAATTCCCTCCTAGGCCAACTTCTTCCAAGTCTTGAAGAATGAGACCCGAGCCGAAACTTCTTCTCTGAGGCGTTCCATTTGGCAAGCCTAGGGGGGAGTAGACAAGTTTTTCTCATGGCATCAAGTCGCCCAAAACCACCAAGAAATAATAACTTGAAGTTTGGGCAACTGCACAGCTTTACTCTTTGAATCTATTATGTCTAAGCAAAAGGCATTCTTTTGCTGCCACTAAGCAAGTCCTTCATCTTGGTGGTCTTCCTTGGGAGGGGTCAAGTGTGGATTGTTAAATAAATCCAATGTCAATGTTGACTTCGAAGACTTACACTGGAAAGTGTGCAAATAGGAGGCTCGAAAATTGTAGAGTATTCCAAAAAATCATGTTGCACATCTAGAATCGATTCCCCTTCGCATCCATCAACCCGCAAGTCTGAAGTAAAGTCCACGATGGAGTCATAAGATTGGGAAATATCCTTGTGTAAAAGCTCCATGGTCTCGAGCGCCCTGGGGTGGCTGGAGTTCAGGATATGGGGGGTTGATGAATGTGTTGACTGGTTGTTGATTTCGGACACTCTGAAGTTTTTGGGTACCATTAAAGTAAACTTAGCTCGGGTCTCTTTCGCTCCATTCATTGTGCTACTGCGAAGTTTCTCATTGAAGGTGGTCATTTTGGAAAGAACCACCAAGATCTCATCAGACTGCAATTGCAATTCATGAGCCTGGCAGGTGGCCACTACCATCCAAAAAGTAAAGGAACCCAGAGTATACTGGGACCCAGGGAAGAGTTGCTGGAGGGCAGGTTTGGCAAAAGCTATGATCTACAGAGGGAACAGCATAAAGATATAAAACCATCAAAAACTAGAGAGATAGATATCAAAATCTATCGTGAAATGCAAAACGGAAATATATATAAGATCGATACATACTATACCTTATTGCTTCCAAGTGATTAGATTACAACCCCGCCTGGGTAGATTTTTGCTCCAACTTTGAAGGACCCTTGTGCCCAAGCGCAGCCAAATCAAAGTCATCCCCAAGACACTTTTGTTGGAACTTACTAGTGGTACCTTCAGCACGAGTAGTCTCTTCAAGTTTTTCACTTTGACGTGTCAAAAGAGACCCTTCCGTGCGGGTGTTGCACCAGTAAGCAACCTCTGAATCGTCAAGCTCATCAATCCTGAGTTTTACCATAGTTTTACCACTCCCTTAAAAATTCAGAAAAAAGTGGATTGAACCAGATCCAACCAGTCTGTTTATAGAACCACCCTTTTATTTCGGTGGTGTTGACCTTTTGTTTGCAATCACGGCGCCGCATGAACGTGGGGTTCTTCTGTCCTCGTTCGATCGCAGCCTGAATTTTTGACCTGAGAGCGAGTCACACAGGATGAAGTGGCAACACGTACTACTTTTACGGGAAGCTGACACAACACATGGAGGGAAATCTATCTATCATGACTTACTTAAGGTGAAAGAACATGAACGTTTCCTGTTGTATACATATGTTTTTTTTTGAGACATGGCACTGTTTCCATTTGAGCTCGTTCTTCATCTGTTCGGGTGTGTAAAAGCCCCCTTGTGTCTTCAGGTCTTGGATCTTTTCAGATGATTTCGAAAGCCGAACTTCCTTGACGAACTCATCCTGCATTTGCAAACGTACAGTCTAAGTGGAGCAATGTTTGTTATATGTTATACCACAGTTACCAACATGCAATTCTCAATTTTGAGAACCCGAACAACATCATTTCCAGAAAAATAACTGTCCCCCTGAATCCCTTGAAAACCCTCACCACAGTCCTTGTCACCACCAGTTTTGATGAAGGCTTCAAAAAGTTTTGCCCTAGTTTGTCCTTTACACATGTACTGCTCGTGAATGTCACTGGGAACTTTAATCTCTCCACTAGTCCGTGTTGGCTCACACATCCTTCTAAACTTACCGTTTTCCAAGTCATACTCTTTCTCATCCATCCAAATCCCCGCCACAAACTTTCGCTTCTCACCAGTACCAGTAGCCTTAACTGTTTTTGAAAGAATGTATTAGAACCGTTGAGTTGGAGCTCAACAAAACAAAATGGAAATCCAAATGCTTCCAATTAGACCTTTTTAAAGGATAAGTTACCCAGTACCAACAAAAACATACTACATACAGGCTTCAAGTTTCGCCCAGCTCCGAGCACGCCGAGGCCCCCCCAGTGGATGGCGTCTGGCTGGTTGTGTGTGAAGCCGGGGTGTTTGCCTCAGGAATGTGTTGTCGCAGGTACTCATTAGGCAAGTGGGAAGTAAAAAATAGATATATAAAGATTGTTTTCTTACTCGTATATCTTACAGTCGGTATACTGTCGGTGGATTCTACATATATATCAAACCGTTCAAAGACTTTTGAGCGGGGACAGGATCTTCTCCCAATACAATCAAACAAGGGCACTAGAACAGAAAAATATACCAACTATATGGCAAAGAACGACAGTACTTTGCAGAGATTGAAAAGTGTTCTTCCCAGGTGAAATAGAAGTCTTTTGGATCTCAGGTGATAGGCAAGCTGACATGTAGGGATCCTCTTGTGTGTTCTTAAAAGGGCTCATCTCCGAAAAAGCCAACATCAGCCGTAAGTCTTGCTGAAAACATTCAACATCATCACCAGACAATGGGGTATCCGGAGTTCTTGCACCCAGAAATCCGCTGTACCCATCGTCTTCCTCAGATACAGAATGCTAGCTCAAGGTGAAAACCATTGAAAAACAATTACCTAAATTCAAGAAGACCCATACATAAATACTTAAAGTCAAAAATACTATGTTTGTGCTAGTCTCGGGCGAGGAAGGTCGTGGAAGTTGAAGATCTTCTTCTTTGACTTTCTCTGGGGTCAGTGGATGAGGTAATGTTTCGGCTTGTTGAAGCTCTTGTTGTGCCATCTCTACTTTCTGTTTCAAATCCTACAGGGAATGGCACCGGTTTGTATTTGTTTGTATCCAACACAAAATATTAAGCACGAACATGACCAAGGCCCCAATAGAACCAATGAAGCAAAACAAGATATACCTTTTGTGGTGGCAGGAACTCCATTTAGCACTAAACCCCATTCGGTTAACCAACCTCTCCTCCATAATTGATTTAAGCTTTTCAGGATCATTGGGGATGCCATTCTCAGAGTCAAGAACTGACAATGCTTCTTGAAGAGAAGAACAGCTCCACATGTTGCTCTTCAGCTTTAGTGGTTCCATCAACTATGAGGGCCCGGGGTAGCAATCACAGTCAGTTTCGATTTGGCTTGGGCACTAGACATTACAGGCCAGTACCAAAACTGACAAAACTGAGAAAAATGAGTTAAAAGTAACATGTTTCGGCAAGAGCCGAAAACCACCGATGACACCACTTCTGTGTCATTTTGTTGTGCTTTCGAGTCATTTTGTTGTGCGTTCGCGTTGTGTTTTTAATCGATGGTTTTAGACATTTTTAGGCGATGTGTTTTTTTGGTCTTTGGTGTCATATTTCTAGTTGTTGGTGTCATATTTTTGGTATTGCGTTATGTTTTTAGTCGAAATGGTCAAAAACCTTGTAAAAATTGATAAAAACTGGAAAAAACAAGTAAATTGGAACAAGCTACTGATGTTAAGGCCATGTGGTGTATCAAAACTATACTCTTCTAACATGTAGAGGCAGCAAGTGTGCTTCAGGAATGAAGGGGAAAAAGTGAAAATGACCAGAAGACAACAAGTCAAAAGCCATCAGACTTCAACAGTACATCAAAGTTGAGGAAATTTCAACACACTTCTGCAGCAAAGAGCTTTTTTCAAGGCCAGGTCTACTTTACGGTGGCAAGTGATAACCCTTGGGCCAACATGGGGATGACCATTCCAAAACTATGAATTTGGGACCTAGAAACCATTTAATCTTAAACACCTAAACAACTAAGTGGCACAACCATGAATCATATATTGCAATCATGGCCACCCCCCTTAGATTGGCCACATCTACATCTAGATTTCCCGAGGAAGCACTCTCTTCCATTCTTTTGGAATTCTCAAAGTTCGGGCCCCGAATAGGTAGCATACAAGTACCTTCATGTCCGCATCATCCCAACTGTCCCCCCAAGGCCAAGATTGCCAAAGTTTAATAGCATCCACATTTTCATCATGGGTCACGAAGTTGGTTTCAGGAATCAGTTTGCCGACCAAAGAAGCAATTTTTCTCCCAAAAGTTGGCGTATAATGCCTGGGTGGAAAACAAGGAAAGTAATGGGTTTCAGAAAAAAGGTCACATGTTAAAACTCACATTGCCTAGACTATCGTTGTTTCACCAAGTCCCCCCCACAAACCATCCAAGCCCTGGACTCCGTGGCTTTTAGCTGCGAGGTCCCGTGGTATCTTTGACGACCATCGGCATCCCGGTATTTCTTCACTGGCTTGGGTAGGTTTGGGTCATTCTTAACCGCTTGCTCGTACTTGATTCTCTTCAGAGGCATTGTCCAAAACAAACCTATAGATCTACTTGATGACCAAAGAATCGTTCTCTTAGGAGTTTTTGAGTCGTAGTGCCACATCCACAGACAACACGACCAAATCTGGGAGGGATCCAGTGATGAAGGGTGACATTCTCGAACAAATACATGAGCAACTTCTTTGTTGGAAACTAGATGACAAACCTATGTACTTTCAAAAGTCGCCTGTTTTCAAAAAAGGTCTTGACTCCCAAACGGCATACCCAGTTCGAACTGAAACCAAGGGGTCCCTTTTCAACATTTGGATGTCAAGTTGTTGGGTATTATATATTATGTAGGCGGGGTGGGATAGACTTTTCCAGTTTTCAATGGAGAAGATATATCCTGGGCCATTTGGAAATAAACACATGTGGTACTTCCGTATTTCTTTTTCAAAAAAACTAGAATCAGATATTCCATGGCTAAAAAAGGTTCCTTTTGATTTACAGCATATGTGGATCCACATATCATTGCATAACTTGGGTGTAGCCAGAATGGGCCCTAAAACTCAAAAATTCCCACATATTCCCACCTTGAAAAGGTCATGGAGTTGATTCATCCTGTGATGACGTAAGAGAAGCGAGGAACGTGGTTGCTCGATCACCCAACTTCCGTTCAAAGCAACGGTCAAGATACAAAGAAGAGCTACCCTAGCAGGGGCCAAATTGTTCATGGGGAAGTAATCTCAAGTAAAAACTCCAAAGTATGAAGTTACAAAGTTCCAATTGGTTGTTTGAAGTGAAGTCACTGCAAAAGTCTAAATACCCAATTTATCTTCACCAATCATCATTTTTCACCCAGACCTTGATACCATCATGTTGGCTTGAAAGACACATTCCAAATCAGTAAGTCCATGGGGATTACCTTGGCTTCGTCCTGTCGAACCTCTGGAAGTTGATACCCATGTTGAACACTGTACCCCAAGCCAATGCAAAAAGCCACGTGGGTCTCCACGCAACACTATAGCTAGGGCTGCCCTTGGTCCAGTTTGAACATGTAAGGGAAAGAATCCAAGTATTCTACTGCAGACATTCTTCTATGGAGTTGGTTTATGTTTGTTTCAGAACTTGTTCAAAACCAATTTCAGTTAAAAGTCGCCATCCCACCGTTTGTGTTGATGTCCAAGTAGTCACTGAATTTCACATCCAAGGCCGCACATGCCCTGGATGGAAACTTGGAAAGGACAGCTCGGGTGGCCTCGGCGTTGCCTGCAAAAGACTCGATGAATAGCAGGTCCTGCAGCCGTAAAAGCTTCGACATTGGGATGGCCATATGTCAAAGAAAGGTATATCATATATAATCGATTCTCTAAAGTTCCAAAGTCGAACTTCCATGACTTCCTACTATCATTTTTGGTGTAATCTACTTATCATCAAATAGAACCATTCTTACCATTCTGCTGTCAGCGAGCCTGATCAAAGGCGATATCACTGTTCCATATCAATAGAAGGCAGGCAAATGCCAGAACCTCAAGGCCAATTGGAATACGCTGATGATGGGAAAGGTCAAGGAATCCCCCACTATATATATTCACCCACTCAATCAAGTTGGAACCCCACTAACAGTTGAGAAGCTTTTGGAGCCCCAAGTGCGTGTAGGCGTTGCACCAGTTTTGAAGCTTCCCACGCCATGACTACTCAAAGTGATGAGTGCGTATCCACAAACTATGGCCCTTGAGAGTTTTGAATGGGCTAGGAAACTGTGAAAACTTGGGCGCTCAAACTGTTTTTTTAAGAGTTCTTGCATCAAATGACAAAAGCATGAGCATCAAGTACATTAAGTGGATCGATCAATTTTCAAACTTCTGTACCCCCAAACAAACAGGCCAAGAATGACCTGACTCAAATTCAAAGATGCCAAGCTTGGCATCGTGTTTCCTGCCTCGAAGTCCTTTCATAGCCACCGCCTACGGAGCGGTGCCACACCGAAGTATTTGTGCATACGTTTGTTTGCACATGTGCATTTGTAGAGTTCTACCAGTTTAGCCTTAAGATAAATTAAATACCACCCACACTCAAACATCTCAAGGCATTTGACGCAAGGTCAGCCAATTTTCTGTCATTGTAGTCGAATCAGGATTTTGATACAGGGTCTGTATCTTTCAATGCGAACAGCTCTCAAGAAAACAGCCCTCTCCCCATATGTCAGAATCAGTTGATGATCTTTCCAAACATTCCTTAAGTACTAGAGTTGACGGGCACTCCTTCGGTTTGATGGATGGTCTCCAAAAAAAGATATTTCTTCTTTAACAATAAAACCAAGGTTTTTCTTGGAAAACAGATTCACCAAACCTGATGCACTACAAAAAAGTTGGGGGAAAGCTGCAAAATCTGGGGAAGATCAACTATATGGATCTTTGAATCAAAATTCCAACATCGAATACTTCAGGCATTGGCTTCCAAGTTCTTGGCGCCCTAATGCAAGCTACCTCTTCAGCCTATGATCTAAGAAGCATCAATGTTGATGTTGTGAGGACATGGTCAACTCACCCTACTTATCACCAGTCCCAGCTGTGTTCTCACCACCATTGGCAGTCTTTGCATCTTCCTCAGGACGGTCACCACCATCAGCAGAAGCGATCTCCGCCGGATGTGTGGACCTTACAAGGGCTGGTGAGTGGAAGGGCTGGCTCAAGATGGGATGTGTTTGAAGTGCCATATTGTTTTTCGGAAGAATCCCAATGCATCAAACATACACAGACACACCCCCTTAAATCAAAAGTATATTCGGATGATTCCTTCAAAAGTGAAAGGTTTTGCTTTGGTTGAGCTTGGTTACACATCGCGGCTCGCAAAGAAACGATCAACGGCCAAATCAATAAAACTCCAATCATCTGGGCCAGAAGTGGAAGCTTTCATCGCCGCTTGCACCATTTTGCAGAACATCATCTGCAGGGTACAGGTTTAAACTATAGTAGGCTCTTGAAAAACAAATCCCAAAAGTGAATATTGGAAGTACTTGACTCCACAAGTTTTCTTTACAAAAAGGTTGGTGGCAATCGGTGGCAAGTCCCATATTACATTCTATGTTTTTATTTTATCATATTTTATCATGATTTCAGATTTCAGACTATTTTCATGCTATGAAGTTAGAACAATGGAGATATCAATTGTATTGTTTTTTGTTGTTTCGTATTTCTCTGAATCACCCAGCCTGAGATGAATGCTTGGTACGACCCTCAAGTTGCGGCTGGATCCTGTCCCCAAATGCTGCAGCCATACGGGCATATTTCTCCAACCCAAAACCATCCCCAGGACGAGCTCTCCCAGCAAAAGTATGAGGGATTTTGCCAGCTGCATCCAATGCAGCCACCACAGATGACTTACCCCCAGCACCACGGGCTGAGACACGACGAGCTGAGGCAGCAGAAGCTGGTCGCTTGCAAGTAGACTTTGGAGCTGCTGGCTTTGAAGGCGTGGGTGGGACGTAATAACCAGGCAGTGGTTGAGGCAGGACATCATCAACACTCAAGTGACGTTTTCCACGACTAGGCCTAGACTTGGGGGTAGCCTTAGCCTTAGCTTTAGCTTTGGCCTTGGCCTTGGCCTTGGCAGAAACTGATTTCATTGCCTTCATGGCCTTCGTGGCCTTCATGGCCTTGGCCTTCCCTTTGCCTTTGCCTTGGCTTTGGCTTTCCCTTTCGCTTTGGCCGCGTTGACCATACGAAGCTGACCATCTTTCGAAGGAGTTTCCTGTCAAGGGACACAGTTTTCAATGGCAGGGCTATGAAGAAACAAAATATGTACAAGTGTTTGGAACATAATGACTTTGATTTTCATCAACTTAGCCTTGTGAGGCGAAACTGGATCAGTCTTAGAATCCTCTGGTGGTGTAGGGGCATCTTTGTTTCCAGGTTCTTCGGCTTCAGGAACATCTTGATCATCTTTTGGAATCACCGGGGTATTGGGTTCACTCTCAGTTTTTGAAACCTCAACCCCTGTTGGTGTGGCAGCAGCAACCTCTGAACCCTTATTGACTTCTCCACTTGTGCGATGTAATGGGGGGACAACTTCATACTGTTCCACTTCCATACTCTCTTGCAGATGGGTCATCTCATAGTGATTCTGAGGGAAAACCTGGGTTTCTACTTGATCGGTACGCAAACCAGGTGGCACCACGAAAGCAGAAGAATCAACCAAATCACCAGAGTTGCCACCAATTGTTGCTTCTCCTGGAGAGAAGGTAGAAGTATTGGGATGTGGTAAGAGCAGGACTTCTGTATGACTCATCTACTTTTTTAATCACAGAATTTGAATCGACCGGCTGACCCGTTTTTCTGGTAGTGTCCTGATGGTGCACTTCCCTGTGGGGTCACTCCAGTAGAATCAGAAGGTGTCCTGAGCACCAATGTAGGGATAGTCCAAGTATCCAAGTAGTTTACACTCAACGCTTACAAAGATGAAATATGGCTAGCACAGTTTCAAAGGAACGTTGCATCACCTTTGCATTTTTTAGCCCATAAACCCAAAGGAGGAGATATCAAAACAGTTTGCCAAATTTACCTAGGGGCGTCTCTTGTTGGACCTGATCGTACCGTTGTTGAACTGCATCCAAAAGGCTCTTGAAATGCTCATACCTGCCCTGTGCTGTATCAACACTCTGTTGCTTGGGTGGACTAGGGGTAGTATCATCAATGACAATGCCATCCCACACCTTCAAGAGGCTAGGAGTCTTGGGGGCTGCTGCACGGGCTAGGGCCCCATCAATGGAAGCACGATCAGCTTCTGAAATTTGAGATTCTGGGATCTCATCATTGAAGAAAGGATGAGGTTGGGCTGCTGGAGGTTCTTCCGCCACCATCCCATCGTTGTCATCATCATCAAGATCAGATAAGTTGGCCAAGGCTTCCCAGCCATCGGGCTCATGGACCTCTTCAACCAGTGAGTCAGGTTGTTCCTGGCCCTTTTGCTCCAATGCTTCTTCTCCAGTCTTGGACGCCTGACACGGCTTTTGTTGATGATATTTTGATAGGAGGGTCATGGAATTAGGAAGTCTAATTTCAACAGCCAGTTGAGATATTAGAAGGATGGCAAACTTTGAACCCCAAACCTCCAAACACTTTGTGTAAGCTCCCTTGAGAAGGTCGAAGGTCACCTTGAGCTCAGGGTCCTTAGATTTTGTGGTGGGTTCATTGGAACAATGGCAACTGAATGCCTGAGTTCTACAACAAAATCAGTACCTATATTTTCTTGAAATATTTTCTTCGGATTTTGGGAGAGATGAAGAAACAAATTCTTGATTGAAAGATTCAACCAAAGTACCCGAATGGAAGTGTGCTTGGGGACCACGTTTCTGATGCGGGAGATCATTTTGTGAATGGCCCAAGCAGCATTGTGAGCCCACCCTTTTGCATCATACTTCTCAGCAAACTGAGGGTATAAGGGATACTTGGAGTACCAGGCTTCCACCATGTCATAGATAACATCCACAGGGTCTGCCCCACACCGGCCCCTAGATGCCATATCCCTTGCCAATGACTCCAAAATACAGGCATTGTGAACCATAGTTTCACGGTTGTTCTTGATTAGTGTTTCTTTGGGATCCTTACCCTGCACCAGCCTCTGAAGTCGATTAGCCCTTTCCTTCACCACTTCACACGAGTCCCACAAAGCAGCCACTGCTTTGGGATCGGTACAAGCGGGACCATCGGGGAAAGGAGCAGGGGGCATCGTTAGGAGAACCAACACGTACTAACAGCCGAGTTCAAGTCAGTCTTGGGCCATAGAATTATGGGAAGCCAGGCAAGCGTCTACTAAATGAATATCCAACAAGTGACATCCTGGCGATAAAAGCTACAGACTAATTTGGTTGGATGCTTGGATAGTGATTGAATTTCACCTATCAGGACCTTTTTTTTAATGCCGGGCTTATATTCACCTCTTTACTCTCCCACTGTGCCCACTTTGGCATTGGTATCTTGTCCTGGCCTGCAGGCTGTGGTGATGTGCTGCAAAACCATTCGGCAGCAGCGGTGGCCAAGATCTAAAACGTTGCCCTCTTGGTTTTGGCAAGTCTAAATTTGGGATGGTCTTTCGTGGGTCTTACTTGATGTTGAATCCATCATTCATTGTTCACCCATATATGCAAATAAAATAAACGCCTGGTATATATCAATAATGCATATCTTGATTTTTCATGGGTCCTTGGTAGACCACCATCCAAGTATGTCTAAACATATGTTTTTCCACATCATATTTGATGATAAGCCCCCCTGCAGCCACAAAACGGTTGGTTCACACCTCTCTCACTGTGAGATGTCGATGGGTTTCCAAGAGACCAAAAATTATTGGTCGATCTGGATTTCTGGGCGAGACTAGAAAACAAACATCGAACAAAGCTACAGGTATATATATATATATGTCATGATGATAAACTTAAAAAAGGGTGGACTTCAAAGAACACCCATAGTCTCCACACCAACATGCAGAATATAGAAAGTGAATGAACGTGATATTTTTTTTGCCGTAAGAATTCCGAGTCTTCCCCGTTTTGTGTGTATGTGTAGTGAGGGAGTTCTGGTTTGAGACCTTGGGTTGAAGTTATCCCTCTCCCTGACCTCTGCTGTGTCGGTCAGGAAAGGGTCACACCTCAAAGTCAACAAGTGCCAACCACCTCCAGCCATTCATCAAGCAACTATGCTTAAATGTTTTCTCGGCTCATTGGATTCAATACATCGTCATGATGTCATAATGATGGTTTATATACTTGAAAAAAAACCGTTAGTTAGTTCCCCCTTTTCTAAATAACAAATCCATCCATCATGCTCTTTTCAACTTGGGAGTTTCCTGCCCCTTTAGAAGCAAACCCGCAGTTCCAACAACCAAACAAACAAAGGTTGACAGAACTCACCATCGTTCCGAGGTGAACCTAAGGTTCCACACCCCATTCGCCTTTCTTGTGGGCATCGGTAGGCTTCACCAACTAGCTGGACAGCATCAACCTCAACAGCTACCACGAGAAGGGAATCTCCCGTGACGATCTTTTCTGCGAGTTTTCCGTGACCTTTAATCTGGGGATGGTTTAAAAGAAAATCCCGTGACCGAACTTCAATGGTTGGTAAAAAAGCTGTGGCTGTGACCTCCAAAATAGGAGATATTTCAAGATATAAAAAGGTCATGAATTTTGAATCACTCACCTGGTTACTGGCGTTTACGTTTTTTTGTCATTAAATTCATATTTTAAACAGCCGTTTCAAACACTTGAGTACAAGACAGTATGCCTTAAAATGTCTCGAGACTTCTCCTGCAGCAAGGCCTGGAAGAGTGCGTCAAATGCCAGGAACTTTAAGAGTCGCAAACATCAAGGGATCGTAGCTTCATATGACGATAGAGAGGAGATTTGAATGTGTTGTATAAACTTAGTATCATTTGTAGTATGGAATTATTATTAACAACGTTAAAAAATACTTATATATAATATACTTGTACATCACCCAATATATAAAGTATTATAAACTTATTCGATCCTGTTCGTACCATTTAGCCCGAACGACAAGAAAAGGCGAAAAAACGCACAAGTTTTACCCCCGTTCTTCCTGCCTGATGCAGTGGCTTAAGAATACGTTCACAGGCCTCGGTTCCATGGAACCGATGGAAATTGGCTTCACCATACGATGCCGTGTGCGTTCAAACCGCTTTGCTACGTTTTTGGCTGTCCTTGTCTTGCAGGAGCATGGGGCCAGGGGTGTTGATGGCCTGCCAGAAATCAAGAAAAGAAGCTTTGAGATGCTGAAAATGCACTTGCAGCAAAAAGGACATGACATGGCAATAAATGTTACACCCTGGAAGATTAACATGGAACATAATCATGGAGGTTTGGAAGATCAATTTCCTTTAAAAATTTGGGTGATTTGTAGGTTTCATGTTAATCTTCCACCGTGTACAATGATAAACAGTCACAGACATCACGGCAAAAAAACACAAGCCGGCAGAACACAGAAACCCAAAGACAAGAGCAGTGTCGCCCTCAACCTTAGGTTGGAACACACTGTCACAAAAATGCCTTGGGACAAACCCTCTCAGATCTGTGAAAATCAAGTTGCAAGCAACACATCGACATATTTCCACGAATCTCAACTGATTGATGGTGTATATTGTAAACCATGCAAGACTTTGCAGGATGGTGGTCGAAGCAAACAATATTTACAAAAAAAAATAGCAACATCATGATAGGACTTCGGGTTCAATATAATCAAGTCAAACATGAAACAATCACTAGTTGGTGGTTTCAACCCCTTTAAAAAATATTAGTCAAATCGGAAATCTTCCCCAATTTTCGGGGTGAAAAAAACATATTTGAAACCACCACCTAGATAACAAGAATAATCTGTTGATTACCATAAAAATCAACCAAATGAAGGTTAATGTACCATACAATCAAGTCTCAGTCTAAGTGCATCACTGTTCTGCCGTCTGCACCGCAGAGCTTTTTGCAAAAAAACTCTGCAACCCTCGACGAGTTGAATCAGGTTTCGCCTCACATCTTGGGGAGAAAATCATGGGAAAACATGACCCGTCAAATGTCAAACGTTTTGACAAGTAATGCAACTAGCTCTTGGGAGATATGAGTTTCATCTCAGAATTTTGTTAGAATTTTCATATTGGTTGATGGAAGAAAACCAATGAAAAGGATTGAAATTCAAAACAAACATCTTGCAAACAGCATATCAAAAACGATCCCTTTCAAAAAAAAACATTTAAATTAAAAAGAATATTCACCGACTATCAACATGTTGTCAAATTTATTTCACTTTACAACAAACCATTTTTGTACATTTTTCTGCATCCATGTTTTTTCCATTGCTATTTTTTGAGTTTCCAACAGCTTTGGCGATGGCGGTCAATGTCAACTCCAAATGTCGTGACCTCGTTGCGAGGTTTTGGAGGAAGAATCCCTCATCGAATCCATTGGGCGGAATCTTGAGGATTCCGAACGCGCAAACACCAAGTCCACGGGCGAAGGCCTTGGAAAACATGACATGAAATTTTTGGATATGGCTGTTTCCAAAAATAGGGGTACCCCAAAATGGATGGTGAACATAATGGAAAACCTTATTAAAATGGATGATTTGGGGGTACTGCCATGCTTGGAAACGTCCATATCCAGGGATTCATAAAGTCCAGAGTTGATGCATCTGAATTTGAGATTTACATAGATTTACACAGATTTATCCTCCCATAATCGTGGGTTTTTACGTGGGAAAATGGGTGTATCTCCAATACGATCGTTTCCGAAATCATTGAAAGGGTATAATGGATTCCACGAAAAACCATGATTTATGGGTTCGGAAGGGTAACTTTCTGGTGTGTTTTTTTCTATAAATATATCCCCAGTTATAAACCCTCCCACCCTTTCAAAGAAATGAAACCTTTACAGATTTTCTCTCTTCAAACCTGAAATACAGGCGCAAGGGGTTTCAGCCAGCCAAGGTAAGGAGTTCTGCTTTCATGACTTTTAAACAGGGAAAAGGATTGGACCACAAAAAGGCGTGAAAAATAGAGGTTTAGTGGTTGAGATGGCAGGAGCATCGGAAGTCGACTTTGTCGCCGTATTTGGAAGGGAAACTGTCAAAGTAAACAAAGCTGGAACGGAAGAGATGTTTTTCATATCAGGACAGGATATTTGTATGTCTGTTTGTGTCTGGCTTTTTTTTGTTATGTCAAGGGAAGCGAACGGGCAACTACAGGAACTAGTATTCCGGCAACATTGGACATACATCATAGATATGGATACTTCATGGGAACGCTATTATCTACTTCCATTTACCATTCGAAAATAATTAAAACAAAACAACTAGGATGTCCGCAAACAAACACACGAACATACAAGAGACAAAAAACAACCCAGGTGACAAAAATGATACAAAAACGCAGATAAAAGTTCCAGCTTCCACCAGCTTCTTCCACCCCAAAAAAATCTGCTGCCGCGGGCAGAATGCATCTGTAAAGGATACCCACAAACAAAATGCACCGAAAATATGAGGGTTTTCTACAAAATTCTTGTTCGTAGAAACTTCGACATCTTTTGCTGAAAACTTTCGCGAAACTCCTTTTCCGAACTTTCGGCGGCATCATGACTTTAGAAAAAAATAATTTGAAATTTGATAACATTTGGGATACTCCTTGATAAGGGACATTTTTTCACGACTGTCAGAAACAATTTGTGCGGCTGCACCTTTGGCGTTTTTTGCCTCTGGTCTTTTTCCAAACTGCGCGTTAATAACCAATGCTTATCACCATACCACAACTACAACCCATGAGTTACATAAGCCATAAACTGGCATCCTAGATGACTACACAAACTCGACTCCGGGAAGCCGTGAAACGCATGAAACATTCCGTTCATCAGGGAAAACGATGAAGGAGGCAAGCCAATGAAAAAGAAAACGGGATGAGGTGAACCAATGGATACGGTAACATGAATAAGGCAAATGGAAAATGAATTTTCGGTGGGAATGTACAATAGAAAATGCACTAGGAAATGATAACTACCGAAATCATAGATACACCTCCACATAAAATAGTGAATACGGTTGGGTCAAAGGTTCGTGATAAAGTATACGGAAATCAAATGGTGGAAAGGTGAAAGGTATACATTGGGGTTATGGGGAAAGCACTTAAAGACCAGACCCCTTATATAGTATATATAAAGAGATAGTTGAAATTAGTATGAAACAAAGAAATCAAAAATCAGTATAAAATAGTGGAAGACATTGGAATGAATGTATCAATAATAAGAGGCATTAATACTACACCAATCATAAAGACTAACACGGTGAATGGGATAGAAAACACTAGCAATCACACATTGAAGAATAAAAGGCGTCCTGCTTGTAATGTAATGATTTTGAAAACTCACAAGACAGAACATGAAAGAACTAAAACCCACATTCATAATTCGAATAATCCAGACAACCCCAAACTGACATATACAGTAAACAAATGCACGAAAAGAAACAACAAGATAACAAGACAATAAAATCAAAGATAGAACAACACACGAACAAACAATAGAATTTCTTTATGATCCTTTATGATAACTTTGCATCGTATCCAGAAAAACCATGAATGGTTGTGTAACCACTGATTTTGTTATATGTCATTATACTAATATACTAGGACCTATCTTTTAGACACTTTGTACAATAAATTGATGTACAAGTCAAGACAAAGATAGAATAAATTCACAGGAATATGGGATACACTCGAGCATAAACATGACTAAAACTAAAACTATGACCAGGTGAAGAGTTCATCATGTGAGAAATTCAAAATGAAATAGTTGGATATCAAAGATGATGAGAAACGAACGCCGCAAGGGTCAACAGTTTGTTTTTGAGTCAACAAAAAATTGACAACGAAAACATTCAGAATGGGGCCGAACCCCATAATCACCCAATGAAACCACCCCAAAACCACCAGTTCTTGCTATTTTTTTGTGGGTCCGGGAGTATCCCCGATCCTGAGCTCCCCCTGCGCGTCTTGAACTACTTCCAAGCTCGGTGGCATGACTGACCCTGACTTGAATGGCTCGTCACCCAAGGTTTCCCAAAAAGGGTTTGGTTCGTAACCGGGTGTCATCTCCTGTGGTGTTATTATTTTTTGTCACACCAAAAACAAAGAAGTTTACCATTGATCGAAATATTCAAGTTGACGATTTGTCAATGTCATGTCATGTCATGGACTTTTCTGAAAATGTATAGCTTACTTATCATTTTCTTTAAATATAAATCTTAATATTGGACTATGGGTATACTTGTAGAATTCAGCCATGATCCAAATCCAAGGATGCCGACAACAAGTCCAAGGTAGAAGCAGCTCGTTGGGAATTCCCTAAATGGCGCAAGCAAACACCTGAGGAAGTGACGGGGCCAAGCAACAAAACATATGGAAAACAAGTGCAAGTGCAGCCATCTTTTGAATGTCAATTCACGACGTGTTGTAATTTTTTTGCCAATGGACCAATAAAGAAACTGCGGTTGTATGAAATTCTATGAGTCACCATTTTTGAAATTACTGAACTGTCACCATTAAAGTTACATTTTGATGAACAAATGTGAGGAAATTCATGATTGACGACTTAACCACGAAAAACCTCCCCGAAGTCAACATCAATGGCAACTCACTCACCTGTAAGGTTGAAGATTCCCGCGCGTTGTACATCCGTAAGGTCACTTTGTCCTCCAGCAACATCCCATGGTTTGGCCGGTCCGCTCTCGCGTGACTCCTTCTTGGCCTACATTTTTCCATGGGAAATGTGGACCAGTGGAACAAGGTGAAAAGAAAGGAGAATAGATATAGATATCAACCATGATCCTCTTGAAACATGTGAAGATGATTATCTAAGTTAAGGAAAAATCAAAGCATATCGAATCTTCACCTAATATGAACCACACCTCAAGAGAGAAAGCTGGATGTTTCAACATCAAACCCGAACTCTGAACTCAAAAACTGTGTTATGTGAAATCAACAAATGTTTCAGGTTCTTGTATAAGGTGGTAGGTAGCACTTAATATACCAGGTATATTATATTGCCTTCGTTTGGGTGTTATATAATCCCTATACCCTCCGGTAAACTAACACAGCAATGGAAAACCACCATTTTTAATAGGAGATACATCTTCAAATGGTGGATTTCCCATTGCTATGTTAGTTTACCGGAGTATACCACCTAGTACCCATAACCAGAATAATCTGTTGATCAAATGAATTCTTCCCACCTTCTCCAGGAAGCCGCAAAGGATCTCGGTGAACTTTGCCGGCAAATCCTGGGGATTTTTCCATCGAGTTGGGGGCAGAAAAACCCAACACACACATCAGCGACTTATTTGACGCAGGTCGAAAGTGGATGAAACCATTCCACCTACACGAAAATTCATGCCATTTATGAATCTATATATTGATTTATACTGAATCTTTATGATAATAATTATTGTTATAGATCAGAAAGAGTTGTAAGAACATTCTTTACAGACTTTGGCTACTATCTGTTTACCAAGAAAGGCTGCCTCACAAAAAAAAATGGACAGAGACTAGTACCAAGAAGGACGGGCACATAAGATGGCTCCATCATAAATATGAGTCTGCCAATATCTGCCAAAATCAATACAGTAAGTGTTACCGATTCGCAGCTAGATGGTGCAAGACCTAATGATTCAACTACATATAGCAGCGTAGCAATTACTTTCTACCATGTCATGATATGTAATCATATGTTGAGACATGTAGTAAGTAGTACTACACGGTAATATATAGATCATTACAGTAAGTCAAACACATTCAAACACCAATATACACCAATAACTTCTACTTCGAATCCTTCATGAAAGGTCACATCTTTTTGTGCCAAGTGTCATCGTGGTCTGGAAGTGCTGAAAGAAAAAAATCCAGCTCTTGAGCCATTGCAGCTACCTGAAGCTCTCTGGTTTGACAAGTATTCGTGGTAAGTCATTCAAGATAAATTGAAGGTATGCTTGTTCATATTTTTATATATCAATAATATAATATATCATCATATAGAAAAATATTTGATATATATAATCCTATTTAGAAATATTGATGTATGTGTTTATACACGTATATATATGGGCCTATTTATGTTCATTGTATGTATAGTCTGTCTCATCTCTCAAGGATCTCTCGTACATCGCCGAGATACCCAAAGGTCTCCCTCAAGTTTCGTTCCCGTAGAGGACATTGCCTCCTGGTTTTCAACGTCGCCAAACATCGCCGTTTTACGTCTCTGCGACTTATTGAATTTTGAAACTTACCAAACTAAGGCTTGACAAAGAAGAGTGTTGGAAAAAAATCTTGGAATTTGGAAGATTCCAAAATCCTTCAGAAATGCTTCAGAATACATCAAACATGTTGGAAAAAAAAAGCGATGGTTTGCCGCTTTGCCTACGGATTCCATACTGTTGATGGACAAAATCCTGCACCAGTTGAAATGGTAATTATCCCATCATTTACAAGGTTTTATACATACCAGGTGGTGCAGGATTTCGTCCATCAACAGTATGTCAACCACAAGGAACCTTAGCAAAGTCCGTCCAGCCATCATGCCGTTAGCCAAGCCCTTCATTTTGTCGACATTTGATCGCAGGAAGGTCGTGTGGAAAGCTCAACATTTCCCAAAAGAACATCTGAAATGCACCGAAACCCAATGCGTTTTCCATAGTTCGAAATCATATGTTTTCATATCATCACTTCGAAATGTATACCATTTCTCCACATAATCTTGGAAGTGGAAAATTACCTCTCAATGAAAAGAAACTACTGGAGGGAGCCATGTTCCACTTCCATGATTATGGGAGGAAGGGTAGTGACAAACTGTATGAAGATGTTCCACCACGATTCAACACATTGGTTTCGTAACCTCTCCACATCTTCGAGGGGAGGTTCGGTATCTCTGGCATTCTATGGACAACATCCAAGGTCCGCAACGGATTGGCACGATACGCGAGGCCCGCAAAGCAACTGTACAACACGTTCGTCCTACCGGTGCGGCCTGGATTTTCAAGCACGCAATCCCTTTCGGGCATGTTGCAAATTTCGCCAGAAAATCTCACTGACTTTTTTGCCTCAAGCATCCTTTTTTCATTGTGCAAATAAGTAACTCAAACTTTGGACTTGAAAAAAATCAACAATTGGAAGAAGTTTTTGAATACCTGAGGCCCTCGAATTGTTGTTTTTTCTCACAGATTCTCTCACATTTTAATTTGTTTTGCTCCCGGTTGCTGGTGAAATGTCCAGCCTCTGGAACTTCACTGGTGCAACTGTTGATGCAATGAACATGGAGATTCAGGAGCAGAATTCCATGGCAGGAATTGCTACATGGCTTCTAAGCCCAGGCCATTCAGAAAATTGTAGCCGCCGTTGTCGGAGGAAGGTGCATGGGTCAAATCTGACATAGCCATGACGCACCACAAGCCCTAGCCGCTTAGCCGCTGCGTTTTAAAAAGGGAAGCTTGAGGAAATTACCCCAAAAAACCTCATGTGGAAACCCAAGGAACGAAATCATGAAATGATGTCGAAGGTGGCAGAATCACAACATGAACCCTGTCTAAGTCTACCTGTATCTTCGCCAAAGAAAATGATAAGGAAGACTTTTTGGGATGGCATGGCATCTTTGTAGGTGTTCTTCTACAGGTAAATTGTCTCAATATTTCATGTCTTCAAATCCTTGTCCGGTTGGTTGAGCCACCTAGTTGAAAAAATATGATCAAATTGGATCATCCGAGGTACGGATGATGCAATCAACATATTTGAGTTACCACCCCTACCGCCTCCTGCAATGCTGCACTTAGCAGTTCTGGTCCCATGCGAGCTGCACTTATTCCATGAGCATCCCACCAACGTCCATCAGCTTTGACGCAAGAGCCACGAAGGCAAACCAGGGGTTTCTCACAAGTAGCCCACATATCCTGGGAGAAGTTGTTTCGTGTTTGTTGTTGTTTTTTGGGAAGAAAAGTTTCGAGAGGACTCACAAAACATTAGTAAAGCTGGAGAAAAGGTTGATAGAGGTACATTGATAGGATCAAATAGAATCCAACGGTCAAAAAAAATGTGTCTGCTCAAACCAATAATTTGATTACACATAAACACTTTTCCAATTTTCACTGTAATACGCTGTACACATCACACCCGTCCCCCAAAAAAAAGTTGTCAAGAATTACAGCATTCCATGTGTCCAACGTCAATACCTGTGGAGTCTTTGTGATAGGTGGAATTGGACCAATGCCCATCATGTCAGCATGCGCCAGCTCGTAGGGAAGTATTCTAAACTGGATGTGGTCACTAATCCACCTCTGCAAGCCGAAGCGGTCTGAAGCGGCCAAACACTTGGGTTTTTGTTCACACCCTTGGGTTCTGTTTGGTTTTTGCGAATGGGTGGCTGGTGTGAAACAATGAAGATTTATTGAACAAAATCTTTGATTCCTCTCTTTGAACCCACTCAAAAGTCGAGTCAACCTTCATCCAAAGGCCTTTTTTGACATCAACTGCTGATATGGCATATTAGCAAATCCTATAACAAACCTTTTTTTATCATCAGGCTTTGTTAATACATGTCTTTTTAAAGTCAATAAAAAACACACAAAACCTGGTGATATTCAAAAAAAATCGACTCTCAACTACTTCAGCATCAACTACGATCGACCCCTTGGGATTCATTGCAGGGTTTCGGAAAAATCACATTTCCCCAATTAAAACACCAAAAACCAAAAAAACGAACCTTTTCTTTCAAACCGGACCTTCCCCTTCAAAAAGACCTCCCCATTTTTTTCTGGAAGGAAGAGCCATCAGCCATCTCCCCAGCCTCACTTGCAAGCAGGCACGACGTCCAAGAGGCCAAGGTCCTTCCACCTCGTTGTCAAATTCCAAACCATTGCTTAGCAAGTCATCAGCATCTGGCCACGAGATATGAACCTGGTCCCGTGGGTTTCTGTAAGAACCCCATAAAAAGGGCCACAAAATAAGCCAAAAAGTCAATTTTGGCTACGAAGGTTTCGAACCCAAGGTTTCAAGGGGAAAACAAAAACAAATCTTTGAGAATAAAAAATCTTTGAAGATCAAAAAAAAATGGATCAGTTGAAAATAACAAAACATCTTTCAAAAAAAACTTTGTGAAACCACTAGGAAACCACTGAAACCTAGGAACTAATTTCACACCATAGAAGTGAACTCCAGGTTTCGCATTCCGATTCGCTCGATCCTTCGCCTCAGGAAGGGATGATGGAAATTCCGAGGAGCCGAATCGAGCCGGTAGGGGGGAGAGTAATCTTCTGATGTTCGGATGATTTTGAGACAGTATCAATTCTTCAATTCTTGTTTTTTGTTGATTTTTTGTTGGAATTTTATTCAAATGATAAGATACTTTTACTTCAATAAATTCAAGCAAGTGTAATTATGTATGTATATTATATATATGATATGTATACGTACATATACTCAACTAGATTGAACCTTTGATCTTTCTTGTCAACAAGTTTTTAGGCCTTTGAACATTTGCCGTTTGCCCCATTTCTTCGGCGGCGTTTTCGCGTGCCTGCCGAACCTTTTGTGCCAGCTTTGACAGCTGCAATTTGTCGGCCAAGCACATCTTCCGTGGAGTACAAGGAATGAAACCTCCAGGGTAACAACAACAACAACAACAACAACAACAACAACAACAACAACAACAACAACAACAACAACAACAACAACACACTTAAGTTTACATAGTGGCAAAAACTGAATGACACCACTTCAATGACATGCCTATGCACTGCTATGCACCCAAGATTCTGTTGCTTTTTGCTTTTTTTTCTCAGGCAATCTGCAAATTTCCAAATACAAAGATCACTAACAACTCCAGCTTTCAAAGTGCATTTTGAATGTCATCCATGAGAACCTCAAAACCCTTACAAACTTATCAACACCTTTCACAACTGGTTTTGTTTCCTCATTTTTCCTTGGATGGTTTTACACAGGACCTAACTCCCCTGTGATGGAAGCAACCTGGTATGTCCTCCACAAAGGTGCTCTCGGGCCTCAAAATTGCAGGGATTGAAAAAAGTGCTCAAGTCAGGTTGGGTGTCCCTCATCTCCCGAGAAGGGGTAGAAAAGAAACAAAAAAAAATAATTGGAAACGAAACCACCTACCCTCCAGGGAACTAACATATCCCACCTGGGGAAAAGGAAAATCATCTTCAAAATGCCACCTAGATCTATGAAATTTCGAAAAAATCATCTAAAATATATCATTCTAAAAAAATAACGATAAGGATAGCGACCACAAAAATCACACAATCACTGGTGGCTGGGGAAATGAACCCCTGATTCATTCATGATTTCCACGAGGCCCCAAGGCAAATGATACCATCAGTGACCACCGTAATCCTCACAATTTTTGTGATGGGCCCCGTGGCAATTTCCGTCATAAAGAAACTCAATCAATCAATCAATCAATCACTCAATCAAGCAATCAATCAGTCAACCAAAGCAAATCAAATCAATGATATCCCCCTTTTGTACTGCAACACAAAATCAACCTCTTTCCACTTCAACATCAGCCACAACAAGCCGGAAAAAAAACACGTCAACTCACACACCAGTTTGACATTTCACACTAACACACACCTCGACTCCCCCCAAAAAAACAACATCAACAACAACCACAACCCACAACCACCAACAAAACCAAACAAGTACAACTCCAAAAATACCTCTTTTAACCCTCCAAGATTTGGAGGTTTCCAAAATCCGTTTCGGGATGGTTTTTTTTGCGGTTTCTTCGTCCAAAAAGTTCCAAGCTTCCAAAGTTCCAATTCGGAGGCCAAAAGCTCCGCCAGAAGCGACTTCACTTCTGGATCAAAGGTTACGGCCTTGCGATTCACCGGTAAACGCGGTTGGTGGTTGCGTTTCGGTTGCGTTTCGAAACGCAGCACGAAACGGTTGAAACAAACATATTTTGAAATTAAGACAACAGGAAAGGAAACTGTTGGTAATAGCCTAACCGTTTATCATGAAATGATTTCGACAATAGGGGGAGAAGATTAGAATCAGAAATTGAAATCATTGGAAAAACTCTGATTTATTAAAGACATCGAAGGATACTTGTTTGTTGCACACATCTTTCCTTTTATTCTGGAAAAATTCGCATTTGCCATGGCTCATGGTTCATGGAAATATATCGGATAAAACTTCAAAAAATCCATCCACAAGTCTGATATATCTCCAAAATTCCTGGAAACTTCCCGGATTTTTGAAATCTGAAATAATTGAAATCCAAGAACTTATAAAAAATTTCAAAAATCTCGAGTCGATTCCCTGACTGTTTTTTTTGATGTCATTTCATCATCCCGGTGATTTTTCTTCCCGGTCGCCTCCGACAATTCCACCGGTAGTTCTCTTAGCAACA
Organism: Breviolum minutum Mf 1.05b.01; assembly: GCA_000507305.1. NCBI lineage: Eukaryota > Dinophyceae > Suessiales > Symbiodiniaceae > Breviolum > Breviolum minutum. The sequence goes on along the minus strand of DF240333.1, from coordinate 13,580 downwards.
GACCAGGCCATAGTTGACTCTCAGAGATCTGCTTTCGCCATGCCTGGACCGAAATTCTCAACCATCAACAGTGTTAGAGGATGGTCATCCCCAAATATGAGGAGTTTAGATCCTGGCACATATGATGATGTAGATGTAATGTACGTAATTGTGTGTATATACATTATATGTGCGAATTTGCAAAAAATATGTAAATAGTAGACATTTCACGTAATACCAACACATCCTGTGTACAGCGTACATCATATATCATATGTACTAGTATACGTATACTTATTGTGTACTACGTCAGATGTCAGATGTCACATATCTTATATCATATCTGAGTCTTATTACAACATCCCACCATGATTTCCACTAAAAAAGATCCGTTCTCCAACTAGCGAGTGATAGCAGGAATCTATCAAACTATACTCTGCTAAATCAAACATGTAAGACTTGTTAAAAACCATCCACCACAACCCTGCATTGAAAAGGAGAAACAATTTACAGCCCTGAAAATTGACATGGAACCTAAAAATCACGCAATTGAAAAGAAAAACTATATTCCAAACCTCCATTTTGGGGTTCCATATTAATTGCCCAGGGTGTGATTTGTATGAATCTTCAGTGATATGATGGGCTTGCCTAGTTTTTTGCCATGGTTTTTTTTGCACCAGTTCTTTTTTAACTGAAAACAAATCATATGACTTCAATCCTGAAACACGGGATGCTTTCCAAAAAAAACAAGGACTTTTTCATTGAAACCACCTGGAAAGTATATAGATAGCACAACTCCCATTAGTCTTGGTTTATCATAGCCGTAGTCCCGGAAACAAATCGCCACCTTTACTTGGGAGTGGTTCCACCTTGATGGTTTTCAACCAACCGACCGACTCGGAAGGGCAACGATTTTTCACCGAGGCGCGGAGCAAGTGGCTTCGAAGAAACCCAAGGCTCTGCAATTCAAACACTGTAGGACACCATAGCCGAAGATTTCAACCACTACCTGGAGGCTTTTTTTTTTTAAGCTCCCCTAAAAGAGCATTTCAGGAAATTGGACAAATGTGGGATAAATGTGTTGTGGTCAAGAATATGGCACAAAGGCAACAATTTACACTCTCAACTAGACATTTCTTGCTATATATGCCAAATTCAAAGAATATCAATGACATTCAATGTAGCTATTCTTGCTTAAAAAAATCAGGCTTCACCATTCCAATCTTGCCAGCTCTTCTAAGATCTCTACCAAACCCTTGTTGTTTAGAACCTACACATGGTGTGACAGCCAAACATGCTTGCCATGCCGAAGCTACAGGATCATTTGGACAAAATGCTGATGCTTCGGCAGCTTCGGCAGCCATGGCGGCCACTTTTCTGACTGTGGGGGGGTTTCCACCAGTTAGGAAAGACCCTGAAAGCTGAACTTCCCCCCGTGGATTGATCATATCCATTCGAATCAACCGAATATCAATCCCTCAAGTCCCAGATATATCACAATATTGGAATCTAGGTCCACAATTCCAATTGCAACGCAGCGTTTTTTGATTGACAAACAAACCGTTTGGGGATTTTTGGTGTGTGCAAAGGTTGGAACAAATTTTGGTGTCGCAGTGGGGAAAAACTGGACCTCTTTGATGAGTGCTGGGTGTCATTTGCATCTTTTTTGCTGCGTGGTCTGAAGCTGGAGAAATGGCGATGGAATTGAGGCAAGTTGGGATAAAAACCGGTGAAATCTCTGTGGAATCTCTTGTCTTATGTATATGGTACAGTATATCTTATGACAGATTCCATATGTTGGGTGTGTCTTTTTGTTGAGGGTTTTCAAAAGTTCCGGCAGGTTTGTATGTTTCAGGGTATGTTTTTTGCCAAAAGTCGTAGAACTTCCCAACCTTACTAAAGCTGTTGCCAGGTGACCATCAAAGGCTTGACATCTTCGATTCAATGATGTTCCATGAACATCAATGGAAACATAGTGAAACATAGGCTGGAACCCAAGGCGGAAACCGTCCCATCCTTGATAATTGGAAGTACCATCTCTAGCATAATCCCATCTCGTAGCTATTGCAAGTGCTAAAAATGGTAGACAGTTCATATAATTCATATACATGACAATGATTTATGTCATGATTTGAAACCTATCTTGAATATCTTAAATGGTGAATCCCACCATTCTTATCATCCCATTCTTGATGCATCAACCAATCAACATCAATCAACCAATCATAGGCCAATATTCGCACCTCCAGATGACCACATAATGTCTGCAATCGCTTTGAAGGAGCCTGAAAAATCTATCCATGGATCTGCATCTGCGAAAGTTGTTTTCCTCCCTAAAACCGAAGATTAGCCTCTAAAAATGGTGGTTTTCCTATAGGAAATCTCCTTTTTCCAAAGGTCTATTTTCGGCAAGCTGTTAGTTTCAGGGCTCACAAGATGTTTTCGACGGCACAGGTCCGGTCACCAAATACTCTATAGTTGCTACATTTCATGAGCCACTTGGCTTGTGGTGGAAAATTGTGCAAGAATCAAGGTAAAAGATAGATTTCTCCAGAGATACTTGTGTGTTGATTGCAACACTTTTCGTTTCACATTTCAAATTCAAGGGGTGCGTCCATATACTTCATTACCAATCTGAAAATGGTGCGTCAGTTGTAATCAACCAAACTTTTGTCTCAAAACAACCCAAATATCAATCAATATCCCGTGCCGCCCACGGAAGGCACCTCCCATATTTGACCCAAAATTGGATGTAGAAAACTTGCGAAGGATTCCAGGCAACGCAAGATGCTAAGACCAATCCTGCCCAGAGATTGGATGCGGAATCACTCGAACATCCAGCAAGAAACCGCTGAACCGCTACCTTGTAAATATCCTATTCAATGTCCTAGCATGCAGTCAAGACACCCCGGCGGCTCCGTTGGTGAATGCCTTAGGACTGAAAGCATCAGCATCGGGGCTGCGAAAATCATCGAGTTGCGAGTTCTAAGGTCTGGACGCACAAACGAGAAGCCAAAGGAGTAGTACTTCCTTGGTTCCAACAGGACTGAAAGTTATGAAAGCTATTGAAAGTTCCAATGTAAAATAGCCAACCAAGTGAAAAAAAAAATGTTGTTTCTTGAAAAAAACTTCTTGGCAGAAAACACACAAACACACACAGTATATATATAGTAGCTGTGCAATAGTTTTGTTTACCTTCCTGAAAAAAAACTGGACTTCTCACGTTGAAATCTTGCAAGCCTGTGTCTCAACTTACTCAGTGCTTCCGAAGCGACCGACTGTCCGAATTTCTCGAGCGCTTCACGAAGTCCTTGCGCAAGACACGGTGAATGATGGAAGGTGTCAATAACACAGGAATGTCTGGTTTAAATCTCGAAAACTATGAATCTTAGATAATCTTAGGTGATTTGTTTGTAATTACTTTAGACAAGCGAGGTTAAAAAATATGCACACTTGGTAGATTCATATTTATTCACATGTAACTTGCCAAGGCATCCATCGGTCCTTCACATGGCACACCGTCCTCTGCAGCATCTCTTTCTGACCTGAGAATATGACACTTGCTTCTTCCAACCACCTGATGTTTGTCAAAGCAGATTTGTGTGTGTAAATCTCTCAATCTGACTTTCATCTTGTTCTAAATATTCACATAATTACTGTTGATGGACAAAATCCTGCACCACCAAGGATGATGATTATCCCAGTATTTATAAGGTTTGAACCTGTTTGAAAAAATCCCAGGCATCAAAATATCCAGATCCTGGGCCTCCGGGGCCCCCCGACTGCACCATCTGCGTAACACATCGGCATAGCACTGGCAAACCCAACAGCATGGATGGATTCATCAGTGAACGAAGCCTGAGGCATCAACAGGCATCAAGGCGTCTCGCGGCTGAAAAAAAACGGGTCTCAGGGAGGTGAATGAAATGATTTCCCCATAAATTACCCTCCCTGAAAATTAACGTAGCCCCTAAAAAGGGACTATTTTTAGTAGGGAATACATCTTCCAACCATTGATTTTCAGCTATGTTAAATTTCGGGGGTGTACTAAAATTAGATTGTATTGCCCCATATAAATTAGATTTTCCCCCATATAAGTTCATTGAATTAGATGAAAAAAACACTTTGTCAATCAAACTTCAAAGTATGTGTGTGTGTTTGTTTGATTCTTGCCTTCCCCCAAAAAATGGATTTTGCAAAACACGCTTGGAAAGTCACACCGATCTACCACAACAATCCTTCTGGGTTGCTAGCAATAGCGGCCACAAGGCAAGGTTTGTAGCTGTCCTACAACAGGTAACTTGCAATCAACTTTATGCAGATCTGATGATAAAGTTATTGTGTACATCTTCAAACAAACAAAACAACTCTTGTTGAATGAGTCAAATCATCAAAATTTTGTGTTCAAACAGTCAAATATCAAAGATATATAATCAGGATTCAAATTTCTGATTTATCAAACCAACACTAAATTTCTCATGGAAAAGTCATGGCAACTTAATGGCCTGGAAGCTCCAGCAAGCTGCCCAAGCACGGAACCGGCCTCATGGCTAGGGATGAGGCCGAATCTAGCTGCGTTTTCTTAAAGGGTTAAACCATTTTTTAGGAGTACATAATAGATTTCTATGGATGTGATATAATCTGGTATATGATATGGTATCATTACATTTCTATGGACGTTTAAGAAAAAACGCTGTATTGCTGGAATACGGTCCTATGTTTTTGAAATTTAAGTTGTACTGTAACCATACTTATACACATAAATCATGCATAGGTTCCACCAGTTTCAAGGTAGAATCACAAAATCAATCATCAAGTCCCTGGTAGATGCTGCTGGCAAGGCTTTCCACCATGGAGTACAGCAGGCCATTCTTGGACTCAGCGTCGGACTCTTTTACGCACTTCTTCTGAACTGGGTCCATCAGCATGATATCCCTGGCACTGGTCCAACTACATCTGTTCAACTTTCACATTGGAAATCTCGGATCCAACTTGGCAGAATCAAATGGACAAACTGACTGTTTGAAACTCAGTTCAGCCAGTGGTATATAAATCATTGAAACTAAGAAACTAAGTGTCACCCATTTTTGTTATCCATCCAGGACCGTTCATAGGAGAGGCTAAAAATGAAGCTTCCAACCATTCTTCTCCACTGCTGCTGCCGTTGCTCACTGGGTGCCTTTGATACAAACTTTGGGATGTAGCCTTGTTCACCTTCAGAAGCCTCGGGAATTTTTTGATGCACTTCAAAGACATCCCAACTGAGTCTTGTGATGCTGTGACTATGTATATATGTTTTAGTGATGATGACAATTGGCAACCATGGGTGCCGCCGGGCAACTTGTGGTCTAGCTGTCAAACGGATAACGAAGCCAATGAGGTTATTGACCTCCAGCAACTGTTTTTCAACCAGCGATGGACTTCCATCCGGAAATTTTACTCAACAAAAACCGCCGCCTTGGTTCTGAATGATGTTCTTTAATATGAGTTATCAAGTGACAAGTCAGGAATCAACATCACCATTATGAGAAGATCGAATCAACGGTCTATTCAGCTGCTCCCCCCACCTGGATATGAGCCTTTGCGGGATTTTCCAGGATTCTTGGTGAAGCCACAAGGAGCTCTCCAATCATTAATCCTGGTGTCCATGGGGAGAAACTAAACATAAGAGAAAGATGAAACAAAGGATGAAATTTAACAATTTATATCAAAAATAATTCATAGAAGTTTCAACAACAACATCATCATCATCATCATCATCATCATCATCATCATCATCATCATCATCATCATCATCATCTCACATCACTCTTGCGAAGTTCTTTTCTGTTCAATTCTTTGAATCCAGGTCTTTTTTTGGCCAAGTGACCAACAGCAGGATCAGAATCGGAAAGAAGCCTTGAAGTGCGGAGGACACTCCACTTGCTATCACAACACCTTTTTGGTTAAGTGGTGTTGCTTGGATACATGTGCTGGGTACTAGCACTCAAACACACAGCAACCAAAAAAAAATCGAAACATGTTTCGAACATCATCAATATGAACTTCCAAATTTAAACATCCAATGATCAACATGTACCCAATGTATCTGTTTCCGACATCTCCGGCTCCAAGTAACGGCTGCACACCCTCCACAATGGTTCCAGCAAGAGGGCCACTGGCGAGTTGCCGAAGCACCAGCAACGCTGCCAGCCTTTCTTCACGGTGTCCCTTCGCCTTCGAAGATGGATCATGGTGGGATTTTTCGGATATATGGGACGTCAATCCGAAATACATTTTTAACAAAAAATAGTATGTGTTTTTTTTTTAAATTCTGTTAGAATGTTGCACTTATTATTTTCAACCATGCCTTTTTCAGCAATACCAACAGGTAAAACCACCCAAGTTTAACAGCTCGCCCCGGCTCGCTTAATAATGGTTGGAAGAGTTTCACCTTTCTTCTCTTGGGGAAAAAAAACTGTAACTTTTTCAGGTTGGCGTTGACCTGTCAAACTTCAGTAAATGGCTAGTTTTTTTCGCAACATGGGAGGTCCAACCTGGCCTTTTGCAACAAAAAGTTCAAGCTTTCTTTGCCAAAGTTCTCAGCCAAAACGTCCATGCATCGCAACAGCTCTGCCTGGAGAATCAGAAAAAAATCACTGAGAGGAAATCGCGCAAATACGCTACACCCCTGAACTTAAACATGGTTCACCTGAAAATTAGAACCCCTGGAAAAGGGGATTCCTATTGGAAACCATCATTTTCAGGTTCCATGTTAAACTTTGGGGGGGTAGTCCCTGGAAATCAAAGATTGGAAGATGTATTTTCTATTGAAATAGTCCCTTTTCAGGGTCAAAAGTGTTCATTTTCGGGGGGTATTAGTAGTATATCTAGATATTCAAACTCTGAACACTCATTTTTGTACTGAATGGACATGGTGATTTCCAACCATTTGTTATCAGTAATAATTTGGAGCCATCTAACTCCCTAAACAACCAATAGAAAATGGCTGTTTAGAGTTCTTAGAGTACCAGGAATACATATGTATACATATCTACTGTATCTTGAGATTCAACTTTGGCATGAAATGCTCCATCTGTTTTCACGACAGTTTGGGCGTTGTGAAGGTCCAAAGGAACAAGTAAACGCTTCATGGCTAAACAAAAAAAACAACAACAACAACAACAACAATAATCTTCTTTTCACAGATAAAAAACATCTGGCAAATATTGTCAAATAATAAATATTCTGATATTCTCTCTCCCTTACCCCCCAAGAAGGCGGCCTGACTTTGCAAGGCTTCTTGACCCAGGCCCTGTAGATATTGTAAAGGTCCGCCAGCGACCACGGCGCTAAAGAGTCCAGACCATAGGGTCTGTAAAGTATTCCTTGTCAATCGACAGGTCCAGTCCCCTAAGGATGGGGTTGTTCCCCTACTCCCCTTCCAAATGAATTGAAAGATCACGGGTATAATCCCACGAAAAACCGGAAGGTTTTAAGGGAAAATCATCATCTTCCTTAGCACCTTGCAACTGTTGATGGTTCAGAAATTCTGCTCACCGTTGAGGTTGGTTGCTTATACATCTCAGGTGTTTTTTTTCCGGATTTTTAAGCCATCAATAATAGGGGATATGTCAGTTCCGATGAGGGATAAACTTTCTGATGTTGTATGCAGCTAAGACTCTCAATAGTTAGAAGCTCGCGATCTGCATCTATACAAGCCTGTCAGGTGAGCGACAGCAGTGAGACGTAGACACAAATGACATGGTTAGTGCCACATATCGATAAACATATGTATATATACGTATATATATACCCATGGTTGATACATGTTATATTTCATAGGTATGGGTTACCTTTGGAAGGTTTCACCTCATCTGTCTGTCATCCTTCAATTCTTCACCTCAAGAATCCTGTCATTGCATCGCCGTCGCCTGTAAGGTAAGGCAAATGCCACGCATCAATGCAAAAGGTGGCATAGGGCTAGCAGATGAGGCCAAACCCTGACAGACTGGATCTGCTGATATCCGACACAAAACTGCTGTGTGTTTGTTTTCGTTGTTTTAATCATGAAATATCATGAAATGATCAATTACAAATGTTGGAATTGTGTCTGTATTGGAAAGGGTTTCAACATAATATGTGTATAATATATTTACTTCTATGTATCATTGTACGTATATTTATTATATGATATATGTGTAAACAACGTGGGCTTTAAAGTGGTATCCACAGCTGCTTGCACTCGTTGCCTGCCGGGACAAAAGGGAAACGATGTGTTCAAGCCTTAGCAGCGCACCATGATTTTTCAAAGCCATCTGGATCGGCAACGTATGAAAGCGCGACATTTTTTTCACTTCATCCCTTCTGGTGTTTCACAAAACATGGAAGAAAAAATCACGGAATCATCACACACACACACACACATGTCACGCTTTCTGATCTGCTTTATTTTTTGCGGGCTGTGTCTGTATCTAAGAATCTCAAGAGATGGAAGCCAGGGCAGAAAAAAAGACATGTGTCACAAAGTTTGAGGAATTTGGTCAAGTGCGGTAAGGACAAAAGTTGGAGGAACTTGGCCTCACGATTTTTTTCCCCCGATCCAATGTCCAACCAGCACCTGTTCAAAACCAAGCAACAATGCATCAGCATTGGTCAAGAATTGATCCTTGGGTCTTTTGAACAAATCTTCGGATCCAAAACGATCCAAAACGGTCGCAGAAACGTTCGGATCCAAGGTACTTTGGGAATGACCAAACTCAAATGTCCCAAGGTATCAATCATTGATACTCTGAGAGTAAGGTCCTTTCCAAGTTGATCGCAAATCAAGGGTTTCGCACGTAGTGGGGCCATTTGGGGAAAATCCATCCACATCTTCTGGCACATTGTGCAACTTGTGTTTTTAACAACTTGTTTTCAACTTGTTTCCCCCTAAGGGTACTTTGTATCTGTCAAAATCAGTGACAAATACAATAATCCACAATAGAGAGTAGTTTATTCAAAAACTTCTATTACATCCATCAAATCATATCAAATTTTTATTAAATCATTGATATAAAGTTGTGCTTCTTCTACTCTAATCTCCAATTTTTTTGACAAAGAAAAAATCCGTTAAAAGAAAAAAAAAACGGTCCTTCCAGTTGGTCCATGAGCTCATCAACAACGCAAAGACAGCGCTGACGACCTGTGTCGTCTTGCGTCCCTCGGCATCGGCCTTGATTCGTGCCGTGCCCGGGGGAATCCAGATCATTTGGAGGAGATTCGGCTAGACATCCAATAGAAGTTGTGTAATTGGCTGATGAACATAGATTTGGCAAAAGTAGAAAAAAACATGATGTAAACCATGATGACTCTAATTTTCTGGTTTTGAATGATTTTTTCCACATTATCTATATTCTCATCATCATTACCCAGGTCAACAATATCTCCAAAGCAAACATGGGCTTGAGATGAAACTAGTAAGGGACAATGCTGAAGAATGTTAATAATCTTTCGCTACACCCTGATTCGTAGGAGGGTTAGTTCTGACTGGTTTAGTTTGAAGTACCATGACAATTACAGCATGTCAATCTAAATCCTCCACAATCATCCCTGTATTCCTTCAGCCTCTTCATATATCTTCACATTGGAAACACTCACAGGGTTGTCACCGTACTGAGTGCTTGACTGCTGTCTGTCTCGACCGCATAGGGGCAGCTGCAACTGCAAATTGTCGAGAAAAGTTTGGATGGCCTCACATAAAGGCCATCTTGGCAGATTTTGCCGTCCTCATTTGGAATGTTTATGGTGAAAAAATGAATGAGTCACTGAAACTTGTCGAATTAGAAATTGACACAACGGACATCCCATGTTCTGATGTCATCCCTTCACGAATTACACCCCCATTTCCTGCATCCATCATCCATCTGGCCACCTGCATCCAGTTCCGAGCCATCTTGAAAGAGACACATCACAATAGCAATACCTTTTTGAACGGCTGCCAAGGTCAAGGTCAACTGTCAACTGTTGGTTTTCGTTGGGTGTGTTTTTTCAAAACCAACGGTTTTTCAGCAGATGTTGCGTGGGGTGGATGTTGGATGTTGGTGGTTGTCTTAGTTTATAACTTGGGTTTTTTTCTCACCTCCCAGGATTTCCAGGAAAAAAACACCAGGAATATTCAATAAAGCTTACGTTTTTTTCCGCCGGGGATTCCATCCAAGTAGAACCTGGGAGATTTGAAACCTTGACCCAACTTATGACCCTCCCCCACCAAAGAAAAACAGAATAGGTTGGGTGGTTATTGTAAGCGTTTATTAAAGATCCCCACAGAACCGGGTTTTTCATCCCCTAAACATCCCTAAACACCCCTAAAGGCCCTTTTTTTCATTGCTCACGAGCAATTACTTAAGACATTTCCATCATGGCAAATCTCCATTACCAACTTCTGAGCGATGAAGCTCAACTGTAGGTTGACATGGTCGTGTAGTTGTAGTAATGTATACTTCATGAGTCACCACCCGGTCTTGAATGACAGTTGCATACACTTGTTCTCTGGGCCAGAGAATATGAAGGAAGTAGGGTATATAGAAACTAATCTCAGGAAACTGCCTGTTACTGCCTGTTACTTGTGGAAGTTTCGGACTTGAATTTCAGAAAAAATATCAAGCTTTTAATTTGTTCAGTTTCAGATTTTTGTGGCCAAGAAAAAGTCAGTGGCTTTCCGTCTTCACACTCGAAGCTGGCATTCGAGCAAAATGTTCATGTTGGAAAGCTGACTCTAACAGTGGTATCGACCCATGAAATGTATCTTCAGGCCTTAGGCTGCTTGGTGGTTGAACCATCCCATCTCGAAAAATATTATATAGTCAAATTGGATCATTTCCCCAAATAGAGGTGTGAAAATAGAACATATTTGAAACCACCACGTAGTAGGACATTGCATGCATCTTTTTGGAACAAAAAAATGACACTGGGCCTTTTGCTATTTGCTGGCCAACCTCTTGAAGCAGTGCTGAAGGAGCAAATCATCAAAAATCATCACTTAGACTAATACTTGGCAGTTTCACGATACTGATATCATTTTACCCATACCATCCATATCCATGTAATATCTACCTACATTTACCATAAGAATCAACCAGTCATGTAGGGTAAATATACCAATTCCCATGGATGGTAGGGGTTAGATACCAACTACAAACTGCTTTAAATCAGCTGAGTTGCACAGTGAGCACCAGGTTCCTTGGTGTGGGAAAGGTGATGGAAGACTATGGAAGACAAGGAAGACCAAACTGATAGGACAAGTACTACCTGGAACCCTAAACAACCACTTTTTGTTCATGGATGTTGGGTGATTTCCAACCAACCATTTCCCAGTCGTAAAGGGGTTTGGTTCATCATCCAACTGAAACAAGCGTCTTTTTAAAGTGGATGTTTCGGGTACCAGGTACAAAATCCATGGAAAATGACCAATATATTCCAAATGTGCTTCTGAAATTGTGAACTGATCTGTTGAAAAAAAATCCTGCCTTCAAGACACAACTTCTTAACAACGAAAATCAACAAAAACAACCAACAAGTGTTCATCTACATGTTCACCTTCAGTCACCCCGAAACACACCGTGGACCCAAGGTACGCAAGAGTAAAAGGCGAAGATCCATCAAACGACAACCTTGAAGTAGGCTGAAGCACCTGGAAAGAACCTGGGGACAAGCATCAGCAACCACCGAATCGGTTCGGAACCAGCATCTGGAACCAGCCGGAACCATTCGGAACAAGAAATTCAAGAAAATCACATCAGAAGTACCAAAAAAATAATCACAAAATGATCACCAAAATTGTGTGTGTGTGTATAGTATATATAAGATCCCCGGCTGGTGTACCCAGGAGGGGTTAGGGCCTAAAAAAAATAAAATAAAATGGAGGCACCCAAGGTCACAAAAAAAATAATTATATAGTACCCAACCCCTATTTACAAAATAAAACCTTGGACCCAACCCCTAGATGTGAAAATAAAAATTCGGACCACGCGGGACCCAACCCCTTTGTTCAAAATGAGATGAAATTTATTTTTTGAAGAATTTTTGGGGAGCCAAGGTGGGCAAACAAAAAGCGCCAAGATGATGCTAAAGAGAAAATGTTGGAACCCAAGCTATATAGAAATTAGAGAAACAAAGCATTCCATGCTAGTAGATAAAGCACTTTATTATGCCCCTGTGTTGTTGCGAGGTGGTGTCAGACCCCTAAAGATAGAATAAAATCAGGCGGTCTAAGCACAACAGCACAAATATGAATGAATAATTTCAAGAGGACTAACCGGTTGTGCTGTACCCTTTCAACTATTTCATATCATAGAGTCCAAGTCCACCACATGTACTATTAGCTTATTAGCTTGGGTCGGGGGAGTTCTTGTGTTAAATCAAATTAGTTGCTTCCCAGCATGTTTCCAGGGAATTTCAACTGCAGGTGGTCACATGCTCTAAATCCGAGGGCCTTCAGTTTTTTCAAGGAACCCAGGAAAGAAGACTAGTAGAACGTATATACAGGTTTGATGGTTGGTATGTGGGGGTAAAGGGACATGGAAACGGTATGTGTAGGTTGTGGGTGGATATTTGTGTGACAGTTTTTGTGGGGCAGGAAATGGTCAATTTTCCTGCCCCACAAAAACCCGACCCCAAAAGGCTGGGAAACGAGTTTTATTTTTAGAATTTCTTCCCAAATTT